>WOVY01015437.1:0-136408 GCA_013436015.1 Rhipicephalus annulatus | reverse complement strand
AGAAACAAATCTCAAAGGTCATGCTTGCGTGGTGCATGCGTCAGAACCGATTACAGCAGATAAAGGCGTACTGCGACCGCTAATTCGCGGTCGTCATAGGAGAATTGCAGCATTCCTGAAATTCCCCGAAATATCACAAAGGTTCCCTATTTTCACTTTGGCTCAAAATGGCAGGTGAAAATTCCCCGAAAAAGCAAAAATTTCTTGCACTGAACATCACTGCGCTATGACGCTATAGTGCGCACTGAGAAGCGCTGAAAATGCTGTAACTTTTACTGGAGTGCGCTGGTGCATTCGTGGATAAGGAAGGATGAAAAAGGGAATAAAAAAGTGAATAAATGTATAAATTAACTATTGAAGAAAAGAAAGATAAAAAAAGACACGCACACACTCTCTCTCAAGCACAGGAGTGCCGTAGTCGTTCAGCGAGTCCGGTTGACCGCGGAAACTTGAACGCCTCTGTCACCTTCCGGTTGGAACGTCACTAGGTTCCGGCACTCCAAAATTTGTTGTTCGGAAAGCGGCCGGTCATCGAGGCGTGCTAGGTTTGCCGAAAGCTGTTCTATCTGGAAGTTGTAGCGTGGGCAATGACACAGGACGTGCGCATTGGTTTCCTCGCTGCCCCAGTGATCGCAAGCAGCACGGTCAGCCATTCCGATTCAGTACGCAACGCTGTTCGGAAACGACGCTATATAAGCCACACGCGGCGCAGGGCTGTTGTTTCGGAGAGGAATAGTCCTTACTTACTCCGGAAGGAACTTGAAATTGAAATGACGGGTCCTGACGGTGAACGTGGGTATGCAGGAAAGCGGATGTAATTCCAACCTGAATGCGTTGTATCATGTGTGAGCGAGCGATTCTTGTATGTTTCATCAGTTATTGATAGCGTAATGACTTCTTTCAGACCAAGTTCATAAGCATTCCTTGCAGAATTATCGGCATGTTCGTTATACCGTCTATGCCACAGTGGCCTGGAATTAAGACACTGAAAAGTAATGCCATGCCCTTTCTCTTTTAAGTCGTGATAGGTTTTTGTTTCTGATTTCTAGTACAAGTTGGTCTTGTGCACCACGACGTAGAGCTGATGATAGATGCTGTAGGGCTGATTTTGAGTTTGTAAATATGCCTCATTTTTGTGGTGACTCTCCGTCCTTTAAAGTGCACTGCGAAGTGCCGCAAGCTCCAGATCAATTGGCGTATTTCTATGTAACCAGTGGGTCGTTTAATGCTTCCAACCAATTACAAAAGGCTCAGCCGTAGTGAGTGAGTGAGTGAGTGAGAAAGGAAAGGCCGGGGGGTTAACCAGATATTGGCATCTGGTTTGCTACCCAGCGCTGGCGGTGGGGAAGTAGGGGCAAGAAAGAGGGGTTAGAGAGAGGGAAAAAAACGCACGCGCACTCATAAAAAAAACGAAAACACACACTGGAAGGGCGTCCCAGCTACAACCGTTCAGCAAGGCCGGTCAATCGCAAAAAGTTCAGCAGCGCTTTCAGGGCCCTCTTCTGTGAAGTCGCATCCTGACGATACTGCAGAATTTCCTGCTCCGACAGAGGCTGATCATCTAATTTGTTGAGTTCCCTGCGAAGGCATAGTCGCCACCTACTATACGCTAGGCACTCACAAAGAACATGTTGAATGGTTTCCTCCTTGCCACAGTGGCCACAGGCTGCGGTGTCGGCCATCCCAATGCGGAAAGCATAGGCGTTGGTAAATGCAACGCCCAACCACAGCCTACATAACAGGGTCTGGTCTGCTCGGCGAAGCCTCGACGGGACATGAAGACTTAGCGTAGGGTCAAGCGAGTACAGTCGGGCATGCTTGAAGTGCGGCTGATTCCATTGTGATGTGGTTTGCCGGCGAGCAAGTCTGCGGAGCTCTCGTGCAGCATCCGTCCTAGAAAGTGGTAGACGCAGTTTATGATTTTCTGTGTGGGCTGAGCGGGCAGCTTGATCGGCCCGTTCATTGCCGATGATTCCGCAGTGACTGGGAAACCAGTGAAATGTAATTTTGTGCCCTTTCTCAGTCAGGTGGTGTATAATCTCTGCTATCTCTAGTACCAGCTGCTCGTGTGGTCCACGGCGTAAGGCTGATAGTAGAGAATGCAGTGCCGCCTTCGAGTCGCAGAAAATAGTCCACTTGCGCGTAGGCTGATCAACTACAAATTGCAACGCGGCACGAAGTGCTGTCAATTCTGCTGCCGTTGATGTTGTTGCGTGAGATGTCTTGAATTTAATTGTTGTGGCCAACCTTGGTATCACTACTGCTCCTGTAGAGCTGTCCGGCTGAACCGATCCGTCAGTGTAGATATGTGTGGAGTCTTGATATTTCTCATACAAGAGAAGTAGTGTGAGCTGTTTAAGAGCCGGTGACGACAAATTGGCCTTTTTCTCGACGCCAGGTATGTTAATATTAATTATTGGTTGAGCGAGGCACCATGGCGGAGTCACAGGTCTAGCGGCAGGAGAGAACGAAGTTGGGATCGACTCACCATGTGCGGTCACTGTTTTGCAGTAAGATGTGCATGGTCGGACCACTGGTAGAGAGGCTAGGTGATGTCGAGGGGTTCGAGCAAGGTGTCGTATATGTGTCCTCAGCACTTCCACATTAATGTGGGTCTTGATGAGGTTGTCCCTTGTGATGGCGATAGTCGCCGCTGTTGATGCACTTTGGGGCAAGCCTAAACATATCCGGAGTGCTTGAGCCTGGACACTTTGAAGCATTCGTATGCTTGTTTTACTTGCGTTGGTTAACACAGGTAGGCTGTACCGAAGGAATCCAAGGAAAAGAAACCTGTATAGTCGCAACATAGCAGTTGTGGACAATCCCCAGTTCTTTCCAGCGAAGAACTTGAACAAATGACAGATGCCTGTCAATCGCCTTTTCATGTATGATACATGTGAGGTCCATGAGAGGTCTCTGTCAATTATAACACCTAGGAACTTGTATGATCTGAGGTGACGTATTCTTTCGTTGTTTATCAGAACGCTGTAGTTATGCATTGGTTTGCGCGTAAACGCCACTAGTGCACATTTCTCAGAGGAAATTTCCAGACCTCGTTGACGGAGGTAAATAGCAACTTGAGTGGCAGCTCTCTGAATTCGCGCTCGCAGCTGCAGACGTGTTACTGCAGACGTCCAAACGCAGATGTCGTCCGCGTACATTGACAATCTGACAGTACTTGGCAGATGCTCATTTAGAGCTATTAGCGTCAGGTTGAATAGTACAGGGCTAAGTATGCCACCCTGGGGAACACCACGGTGGCTGTAGTGTAGCGAAGTGTCACCATCCTCGGTTCTCACGAAAAAGGATCGCTCAGAGAGATAGCTGCGTATCCACTGAAACATCCGACCACCCACTCCTACCTCATTGAGAGCGGTGAGGACAGCTTCATGTGTGACGTTATCGTACGCCCCTTTAACATCAAGAAATAAAGAAGCGCAGAGACGCTTACGACCTTTTTCGTGCTGCACGTAGGTGACCAGGTCTATGACGCTATCAGTTGATGACCGGCCACGGCGAAATCCCGTCATAGCGTCCGGGTAGATGTTGTGATGCTCCAGGAACCATTCTAGCCGTCCAAGTACCATCCTCTCCATCACTTTGCCCAAGCAACTAGCCAGTGCAATCGGGCGGTATGATGTGAGCACCAATGGTGACTTGCCAGGCTTCAGTAATGGAACCAAACGGCTGGTCTTCCAGTTAACTGGGAGGGTGCCCTCTCGCCACGAGTCGTTGTATATCTCGAGGAGTGCACTCCTCGCACACTCACCAAGGTGACACAGTGCTCTGTATGATATTCCATCAGGCCCGGGTGCTGATGTCCGTCTACACAAAGCCAGTGCTGCTTGAAGCTCATGAATAGAAAAAAATTGGTCCATGGGGTGATCGTGTGATGTCGTGCCACCGCGTGAGAGCGTGGAGATGTTAGGATCTGCGAGTTGACCAGATAAGTTGGCACAGAACTCTTCTGCCACGTCGACCTCTGATCTCTGTTGAGAGAGGGCTAGAGCCTTGAATGGAGACCGCTGAATGGGAGATGTCCGGAGCCCTCTTATTGCCCTCCACAAGTGTGATAAAGGCTTGCGAGGATCTAACGAAGCGCAGAAGGCTGCCCAACGTTGTGACTCTAGCTTGTCTATGCGGCGTTGTATCTTCTTCTGAAGACGTCTAGCGTTTCGTAAATCGTCAATTGCTTTCGTGCGTCGGTACCTTCGTTCCGCACGCCGTCGGAGAGCCCGAAGTCGTTCTAATTCCACATCAAATTCGGTTACTCTCGAAGAGCATGTGAAGGTGCACACTGTGTCTTGCACAGTGGACTTCATCACCTCTTCTAAGTCAAATGAGGTGTTCTCTTGACAGCGTTCTTCCATGAGAGATTCAAACTTGGTCCAGTCTACTCTTTGGATAGTTTCGCGTACCTTGCAAGGTGATAATCCTCTGATCTTGACATATGTGGGAATGTGGTCGCTCCCATGTGTTTCTATGTCCGCAAACCATCCGGCACATCTGACAAGACCTCGAGAAACAAAAGTCAAGTCAAGGCAACTGCTGTATCCAGGGCCACGTAAAAATGTTGGGCTGCCATCATTTAACAAGCACAGCTCGTTGTCTGAAGCAAACGTTATCAGACTTCTACCCTTTGCGCTGATCTTCGGGCTCCCCCATAGCGTATGGTGGGCGTTGAAGTCTCCGATGATCACCCATGGGCCAGGAGTGGATGATAGGATGTGT
This sequence comes from Rhipicephalus annulatus, assembly GCA_013436015.1. Lineage (NCBI taxonomy): Eukaryota > Metazoa > Arthropoda > Arachnida > Ixodida > Ixodidae > Rhipicephalus > Rhipicephalus annulatus. The sequence goes on along the minus strand of WOVY01015437.1, from coordinate 131,677 downwards.
CCTAGTCTTCTGTGGTCAAATCTACTTGATGGCGACAGGTATGCACCGACAACAGTGACAGTAAGACCCCTTTTCTTCACTGTTAAGCATATATATTAGTTATCGTTGTCAGGTGGTACAGGCCGAATAATGTAGGTCAGGTCACGTCGAATAAACAGCAGGACCTTGCTGTTTCCACTATAACAAGCCGACATAAAGGATTCGTATCCAGAGAGTCTAATAGCGCTCGATAAATTTGGCTCGCAGATGACGATGATGGGAAACATATTAGTGAAAACGAACCGACGGAAATCTGCAATGCGTGATTTCAGTCCCCGTGCATTCCACTGAAAAATTCTTGCTTTTTTGACCTCTTCCCTGAGAGACAGTAGCTGGTGGGCCATTATCTACTCAAGAGCCGCCAGTACTGGACTCAGAGCGTCCAGTACTTGAAGTGCACTTTTGGCTGACGTTGTGCGCATGTTGTTTAACACAGTGCGAATGGCATTAATTATGGGTCGTAGAAGAGCAACCACCTGCTTATCCAAGTTCCGCTGCTCCTCTGTTGTCGCAGCTTGCTCTGATGAATGCGGCTTCTGATGTGGTTCTTCCACAAGTTGCGTGCGCGTAAGTGGCGGCCAATCTTCAGTAGAGAGAGATCTACTTGTTTTCTGTTTTCCATCGTCTGCGTTCGCCGCGGTGTACCCTGCAGTGGGCGCCGTTCCCAGATGCGTTGGCTTACTTCTTGTAGTTGACTGCGTTCTTCGCGAAGATCTTCGACGGTGACGTCGTCGTCTTCGCCGGACTTTTTCCGCGGCCTCTTTGTGGGTAGAGCTGTCTCGCACCATTTGTCTAAGAATAGTAAACTCCTTCTTTATGCGTGGACAGTCTTTGGAAGATGCACTGTGGGCACCTTGACAATTAGGGCACTTTAGTATGGTTGCGCTGCATTTGTCCTCGGTATGTGGTTCTGAGCATCGGGGACACACTTCGGAGTTCCTGCACGCTCCCTGCACATGGCCGATCTTCTGGCACTTATGACATCGCATAGGTTTTGGAATAAATGGTCGGACCTGGTGACGAAAGTGGCCAACCTTCACATGGGAGGGGAGACAGTCCCCTTTGAACGTAATTCTCACACAATGTGTGTTACCAAGGCGACTGACATTCACAATGACGTTATCTTCATTTGCCGGTTTTATTAGCACTGAAAGAACCGATTCTGGAATTTCAGTGGCGATGTCATAAATTACTCCTGTTGACGTGGTGCTATCAGCTGGTATTATAGACTTGACATTGATGTTACCCAGTTGCGTTACTTTCTGAAGCGCGTTTAGCGCACGTGGGTTCAGCACATCGATTGCCAAGATGCTCTTTCTTGCGTTTAGACGTATTTCTTTGATCTGATTTGGCGTAATATTCTCGAGATACACAGAGAGCGCTTGCCTGTTCAGCCCGCGTAGACTGTCGGTAGCCTTCAGTGGCACAAACAGGATAGAGTGAGGCCATCGCTGAGGGGCAGTTTTTACGGTAGTCGTGCTTGATGCCAAAGATGCATTGACGATTCGTCGTTTAGCCTTGCGGTACAGGACGGGTTGGAAGCCGTCGTCCGAGGACTCGTCGCTTGATGCGGAGTATAGCTCAGTGTCCTCACTCTCACTGGACGCGTTTCCTCGCTTCCTCGAAGCAGTCCCAGCGGTCGAACCGGACCCGGACGGTGCCCCGTGAGGTTGAACATCCATCACCACGATATATGGGGCGATAGACCCCACAACTGCGGCGAAAAAACCAGAAAAGCACAAAGACGAGCAAGATGTGTTCTGTAAACGAATCACTTCGTCTTCTTCGTCTCCGCCGTAATTCTGCATTGCCATCAGCCGCCGCATCAACAAAGTGCACATATTGCCTTGCAAATTCGTAGTGGGTACTTCACTTCCCCGAGGAACGGCAATGAATAATTCGGTAGTGAGTGCTTCCCAACTTGACGAATATATTATAATGTATGGCGCTATATAGTAGGTACTTTACAAGCGTATACTTGTAGTCACGAGAGAGTTTGAAACGGGTTCTCAAAATGCCGCTATTTCAGCTTTCGCTTATGAGTGTGCTGCGCTTTCGGTGCGAACCTGACGTCTTTTTTTATTTTACTTTTTTACGGTGCTTAAATTTTACAGTTATATTCGCTTTGTAAAGAGCTTGTATGACAGTCCTAATAGCGGTGATATGAACGTAGTGTTGCGCGAACACTACTACGGAATATAACTTATAGAGTATGGCATCTGAATCATGATCATGACGTTCAGATATTACCTTGTCCGTACAACTTGGCCGTACATTAGGCACGTTACACTTCCGTATTCCTGCCGCAGCTGAAGTCTCCCGCGAACGCTGGTCTACAGCTGGCGCAGCATGTTCAGATGTAAAGCGCAACAGAAAAAAAAAACAGAAAAGCATAAAAACTAAAAGGTGCTCACGCAAAGGTGTACACGCGCCTTGCGGTCATGAAGCCTGGACAGCAAGCCTGGAGGCGAATTATTACACCGTGACGTAAGAGCGCGTGCGTTGTATAAAGCAGGCAAGATGCCGACTCAAACAGAAAACCTTTAATTTTAGCCGCGTCCTTGGACCGCGAAGGTAGATTGAACAGAACACGAAGTGATGCAACGCGTGCGTCATGTGAAATCGAGTGTCACGCCACCGCTTGCAGCCGCGTTCCGCGTGACCTATTGGAGACATGAACGTATATCATGGCGTATAACAGTGTGATATGAAAAGGTTGCCGTTTAGAAGTATAGACATAAAAGTAAGCTTTTGACGCTGATTCACTGTCGAGGTCCAGTGCTGTTGAAAGAGCTCTTGTCATGAGAGATTCAGTATGCGCTCGAGCTGTGTTACGTGTAGGATTCAGGTACATAATAGGTTATTCTGATATAGGGCCTTCCGTAAAAAAAAAAAGCAGCCATTCGTAATTATGAATCAGCTGCGTTTTTTTTTCAGCGAGTTGTACCGTACAAAGTTCTTCTCGATCAAGCCCAGCGCCACGCAGACAAAAGCGAAGCTCTGGGCCGAGTGTCCCACTCAACACCTATATCAAACGCCACGGAAAAATAAAGGTTCCGACCCGCTGTGGTAGCCTCTAGCGCAGGCAGAGCACCCCCCTGTTAAGCTTGAGAACGCAGGCATGATAGCGTACCACTGCTGCCGCATTTCTGGAGCTCGAAATGCAACTACAATTGTGTTCTTATATTTAGGGGCAATTTAGAGAATCTTATAGACCAAGCGTCTGCAACATTTTGAGCTGGTGGGCCAAGTTGCCTGAAGCCAACACAGCGGGGGGAGCGATAGGAAAAAAAAACGGATAATTTACAGTGACTTACACAATTTGATAAGAAACCGTTTATCGTCAGCACGCGTGCCCCAAAGTTCCGATGCAATATAGATTACTAGAAAAAACACCGTTTCAACTCAAGACTGATATGTCAGCTATCAGATAAGGAGTGATAACAGAAGGGGGAGGGGTTTGACGTCGAGCCAGCGTCCGCAAAATACTTGCCCGCGGGCCACAGGTCGCCGACCCCTGCTATTGAGGATCGAAATTAATACGTAGTGCATTTTTGTGCTGAATGGCACAAAATATCTGAAACCGAAACTTTGGTACAACTACGACTGCCACTGCTGCTGCGGCCTCTGCTACACTGCAGGAACAAGAACGAGTTTGGTATAATAAATAACTGCGGTCAATTAACTCGACCATTGATTACAAAACATGACACACACACACACGCGCGCGCGCGCAGATATATATATATATAAATTTTATTTCGAAGCGAACATTATAAATACCTGACAGGGTGTTTATTGACAGGGTATGATGATGACTGGGGGAAGTTGGAAATTACGTGCATGCGTGTTAGGTATTTATTAGTGTTTGTTCTGAAATAAAATTTTCAGTTGCTAGTAAGCGCTCGTCTGTGTCCTCTCTGAGTGTGAGTAATTTTTAGCGCTTGTTTCATCAAGAAAACAACGGGTCTGGCGCTCTACTTCTTTTCTCGCTCTCGTGTTCTTTTGCGCTGTTCTCCAAGATGAATACTGTTATGCCAGTGAGTCCTCGTCAAATGTCCGTGCCTCTGAAGAAGGCAATCTGGGTCAGGGCCAGCCCGCAGTCCGCCTGACGCGAACAACTCAACGACGTAAACACGCGCGGCTCCTCTCTGGCCCACGTGCAGTGAGTCAGCAGCGCACGTGACAGCGAGCCGGCGTCTTCGTGTCTGGGGGTCTGACGTGGCCCAGCGGCGACCCCATTGGAGGAATCTGCCCTGACGACCAGCGGCGCTTCTGATTGGACATTTTGGTTGGACCCGGTGCAAATAAAAGAAGCCCTGCGGCGCGTCGCGATCGGCGGTCCTATGGAGAGGAGTCCCCGTGTCGGAGAGCCGACATGTGTGTGAGTCGGCGGTCTTAGGCGAAAAGCTGACCTATGTGTTAGAGAGGAGAGCTCGGCTCTTCGAGTCTCTGTCGGCCCCAGTGCCGAAATTGTAACGCCTCTGTATATATGCTGTACATAAACCTTGTTTAACTCACCGTCGTCTCGTCCGCTCGTCTTATCAGCTCTGCGCAGAAGCAGTCGCGAGCTGAGAAACATACGCTACCTAACGGCTGGTGACCTTCCCGGCGGAGTTGAAAGCAGTGGCGCCTGTGGGACCGGGTTGGCGTCGCCGTCTTTCGCAACAGTGGAGGTCAGCGGTGGGATTTCGGAGGTGGCTTCGCAACAGTGGTGGCTTCGGCGGGATCGGCCCGTCGTTCGCAACAGTGGTGGCAGCGGTGGGATTCGGAGGTGGCTTCGCAACAGTGGTGGCTTCGGCGGGATCGGCCCGTCGTTCGCAACAGTGGTTGGCAGCTGCGGGATCGGCCGGCGTCAGCGACATCGATGCGGTGAGTGCCTGATGTTTTCCCCTCAGTTCACCAGACTTCTCTAGCTCAGGTTGTAGTAGTTTAGAGAAGGGCTGTGTGAAGCATTGAAGTGAGCTTTGATCGTTTCAAGCAAAGTCGAAGTGCTTTGAAACCGAGGTTAATGCGGAGGGGGTAAACACGGGAGTGTGAAAAATTGCTTGCGCGTCTTGCTAGTAGGCTTATAGTGGGTACGGCAAGTAAATTGTTAACAGGGGCAAACAGCAAGAGGCTAGTGTGAACGATGGAGAACCTTAAAGTGAAGGAACTCATCGAAATTTGTGAGGAACTCGGCATAACTTTGGGCCGTGCGAAACGAAAGCAAGCGATCCTTGAGATCATGAGGGATGAGGGAGTGTCGGCTGAGGAAGTCGATGAGGCCTGGGTGGATATTAAAGCACGCCGCGAGGAGGCTGAAAGGCGAGAAGCTCGCGAACGTGAGGAGGCTGAAAGGCGCGAACGTCGCGAGGAGGCCGAGAGACAGGAGCGCCTCGCATTGAAACGAATAGAATTGGCAATCCTACAGTGTTCGCAGGCGCCTAGCGTAGCGTCTGCGACGGGTGAGGTCAGCGGTCATAGAATTCGGGACCAACTGCCACTGTTCGTAGTAGGCGAGGACATGGCGAAATATCTCGTCAAGTTTGAACACGTCTGTGAGCGAAACGCTTTGGAGCGGTCTCTTTGGGCGCGGAACCTGCTAGCTCTTCTTCCCGGCGAAGTGTCCGACGCGATAACTTGCTTGTCGAGGGAAGCGTTTGAGAGCTATGACGAGGTTAAGGAAGTGCTCTTGAGACGTTATAAGTTGTCACCCGAGGCTTTCAGGCAAAGGTTCCGGTATGCTGAAAAGGGGAATGAGTCACACGTTGACTTCGCGTTTCGTCTTAAAGCCGATTTGATTGAATGGCTCAAGGGCGAAGGTGTGTATGACGACCGCGATAAGGTGGTGGAATGCGTTGCATTGGAGCAATTCTACCGCTGCATCGAGGAGGATGTCAAACTTTGGCTGCAGGACAGACTTGGGGAAGTACGGTTAAACAAGGCAGCTGAGTTAGCTGAGGAGTATTATACTCGCCGAAAGTTGCATAGCAGGGCAGTGCGCGTTGAAAAGGATGAAAGGAAAGAGGGCTTTTCAAGGAAACCTGATCAACGGAAACCCGCTCCGCACCGTAATTTCAAGAAGGACCCGTCTCTTACGAAGGACAGTGTAGGGGAAGGGCAAACAGAAGCGGAGAAATCGAGTGAGGTTTCTACCACACAGGCATTTGAATCGGAAAACAAACGGAAGCCGCTAATCTGCTACAACTGCAAAAAGGAAGGGCACATCGCGAGAAACTGTCAGGAAAAGTTTGCCTTCGCAACAATCCGAGAATCGGAAAAAAACATGCGGTTGTTGGAGCCGTATCTCCAAGAAATTAGGGTGAATGAGAAAACGTGCCGAGCACTTAGAGATTCAGCGGCAACGATGGACGTTGTCCATCCTTCATTGGTGTCTCCGGATGACTTTACAGGAGAATGCGCGTGGATCAGGCAAGTCGCCGAGGAGCAGAGTGTTCGCTTACCAATCGCCACGGTTGTCATTGAAGGCCCGTTCGGTAAGCTTCGCACTGAAGCGGCTGTGTCTGGCGCGCTAAATAATCGTTTTCCTTATCTTTTCTCCAACAACTCCGAGCAGCTTCTCAAAGAGCGGGGCAAATCGTTCTTCCCCAACTTAGCGTGCATGGCCCTCACGCGATCGCAAGCGCGGAAGCTATCGCGGCAGCTTGATCTGGTTCAATGCGGTGAACTCTCAAGTGACCTTGTCGGCGGGTCGACGGAACCCCAGAAAGGAAATTTTCCGCATGAGTCATGTGAGCAGTCACGCGAGCGGCCCGTCGCGGAAACGGCCGGCGCGGTATGCGTGGGGGGAGACGACATGGCGCCATTGAGTCAGAGCGAGAGGGTTGCAACGCTCTCGCCTGTAGCGGAAAGTTGGAGCGAGCTGCCGAGAGTTGATCGAGAGACGCTCATTCGAGAGCAGCGTGAGGATCTCTCGATTGAAGCGCTAGTGGAAAGCCAAATTGAAGCGCTAGTGGAAAGCCAGAAAAACGCGGCAAAAGTGCTGTCGAAGGAGCACTACGAGGAATCGGTGAAGAAGCGCGCTTTTGAAGTTGATAATCAGGTAATGCTGCTGCAGCCGTTCAAAAAGAACAAGCTTGAGGTTGATTGGGAAGGGCCCGCCAAAGTATTATCGAAGCCTTGCGATACAAATTATGAAGTGAAATTAGGAAGGCGGCCGGACAAAATTTACAACTTGATGAAACCATACGTTCAACATCAAGCGGTCGTAAATCAGCTGTTGAATGCTTCAGAGGAAGAGGAAGCAGAAATTTTTAGTTCTTGTGAGGTAATCAAAGGGGGATTGAAAGTAATCTGGGAACAGTTGAACCTAGAGCCTAGCTTAAGTGAAGGAGGACCTGAGAAAGAGGACCTGAGAAAGATTGGTTCCGAGTTTGGAGACGTGTTTTCGGACCGCCCCGGAAACACGAGGGTGATCGAACACGATATCGAGCTAAGCGGTGAGGAGTCAATCCGTAGCAAGCCGTATCGTTGTTCCCCTGTGCAACGTCGAAAGTGTGAGCCGCTCTTGGTGCCGCATAGGTATCGTCGCCTAAAAGTGGCCGGTTACTGAAGTGGAGCATGTTGCTCCACAGCGCAACTTTGACGTTCGCTATCAAAAAAAAAAATAAAGGAAAGGTAAACGCTAATGCAGGTGCATTGAGCAGTGCGTTCCAGCTAGTAACTTCTCAACCTTTCGGTTTCTCGCTGGCGATTCGGGGCAAAATTTTGACCTCATCACGACCTGGGCTGAGCGCTCTCGTTCAGAGTGATCTCAAGGGGCCAACTTTATTTTGTATTCTAATTCGTTACGTTGTTGTACGTGGAAAAAAAATCTTGAGTTGTCATTTTAAGAGTCTTGTGTCCCACATGTGCCTCTTGATGTAGAGGGAACGAAATTCCGATAGACACTTAGGTAGGTATATGTTGTACTATACTTTGTCTGGTGTTCTGTCGGGTGACCGAGGGCACTTGCGTGTGTCGTGTGTTGTCTGTTGTCGAACCGTTCTTAGCAAGTTGCAGAACCATCGTCAAGTGCTGAAACCGAAAATGGTCAGAAGAGACGAGCGAAGTTGGCCAGCAAGTTGTGGCGACAAGCCAGTGGAGCTGGGATCCGTCGTCAAAAATGGGATGTGTTCCCGGAACAGTCTGGAGCTGTATTCTCCCCATGGCCCTGGAGGCGAACCTGGAGGGACCTGGCGAACGAGCGCACCTGACATCCGAGCCCCGTGGAAGCAGCTCGTCTTTCCGGTGCATTGTCTGGCGGCGGGGGTGCTGTTATGCCAGCGAGTCCTCGTCAAATGTCCGTGCCTCTGAAGAAGGCAATCTGGGTCAGGGCCAGTCCGCCTGACGCGAACAACTCAACGACGTAAACACGCGTGGCTCCTCTCTGGCCCACGTGCAGTGAGTCAGCAGCGCACGTGACAGCGAGCCGGCGTTTTCGTGTCTGGGGGTCTGACGTGGCCCAGCGGCGACCCCATTGGAGGAATCTGCCCTGACGACCAGCGGCGCTTCTGATTGGACATTTTGGTTGGACCCGGTGCAAATAAAAGAAGCCCTGCGGCGCGTCGCGATCGGCGGTCCTATGGAGAGGAGTCCCCGTGTCGGAGAGCCGACATGTGTGTGAGTCGGCGGTCTTAGGCGAAAAGCTGACCTATGTGTTAGAGAGGAGAGCTCGGCTCTTCGAGTCTCTGTCGGCCCCAGTGCCGAAATTGTAACGCCTCTGTATATATGCTGTACATAAACCTTGTTTAACTCACCGTCGTCTCGTCCGCTCGTCTTATCAGCTCTGCGCAGAAGCAGTCGCGAGCTGAGAAACATACGCTACCAAACGGCTGGTGACCTTCCCGGCGGAGTTGAAAGCAGTGGCGCCTGTGGGACCGGGTTGGCGTCGCCGTCTTTCGCAACAGTGGAGGTCAGCGGTGCGATTTCGGAGGTGGCTTCGCAACAGTGGTGGCTTCGGCGGGATCGGCCCGTCGTTCGCAACAATACCCACCAGCGTGTCCAAGTCTCTGTTCTTCTATAGCCTGAGAGGGTTTTCGTGAAATGGGGCCTTGTATATTAGCGTGCCTGCGCGGACGCCATAGGTGCTTGTCCCCACAATTTAATGGTCCTCAAATCATGGCGCTTTCTGAAGCTCGAAATATTTCAGGTGCGCCGATGAGCGCTGCTTCTCGACCAGCATATATACAGAGTGCTGTTCCTGGTCCTCTACGCCTACACTACATCATTGCTATACGTATCCGTGCATTAAACGTGACGAATTTATGGCGGAGATAAACGCGCGGAATATGTGTTTATATCCTGCGACGGGAGCAGTGAGGGAGCCTTCAAATGCGGTCGAGGTTGTATGCTTTTATACGAAGAAGTGAGTAAACCAAGAAGATTTGCAGGAAAGGAGATATGCGGAGGAAAAACGATTCTATACAGAGCGCATTTAAAGTGTATACTTTATTGCCTGCCATACTCTCTGCCAATGTAATGCTCTAGATACCTCCCTCTAAGGATATGTTCACATTTTACGAGAATCACTCTTTCCTTGCTTGGAAAGCTGACTGTATAAAATCTCAGTCGCAACGTCACGCGTTCTCAAGACTTGCTTGAAATGTCACACGATATAAAGTGGGTCGAAATTTTTACTACATGCGGCACAGTTATCTGCGCTATAACTATAAAGCTCCGCGTATTCGGATAAATGCGAAAAACAAATAAGCAGAAAAGATAAACATTCGCCTATAAAATGTTTGACAACTCTGATTTATTCGATAAACTCTGATTTTAACAGCGCATTTTCGACGTTCAAAGGCTATTTTCAAAGCCGAGAATACTCAGTCGAGGGAAGTGCGCCTCCACCAGCGGCTAAAACTTCGTAATGTATACGCTTAAGTCCGTTACAAAAAATTCTCTACAGGTTTAATACGAGCTAAGGCATAGGTGTTTTGCAATCAAGTATTTGTGATTGTATGTATACGTGTTTGTGTGGTTCTACCTTCAAGCAATTTAAATACATTTTGTATGTTCGCATGTTTTTGTGTTCCCGTCATAAAATGACGGGAACACAAACTCAACAACAACAACAACAACAACAACAACAACAACAATAATAATAATAATAATAATAATAATAATAATAATAATAATAATAATAATAATAATAATATAATAATAATAATAATAATAATAATAATAATAATAATAATAATAATAATAATAATAATAATAATAATAATAATAATGTGTACTTCATTATTCTTCAAGAACAGGAGGTAAGCTGGAAAAAAATTAAAAGCAGCTTGTCTAGCTTTAGCACTAGCTTTTGCCCCCCCCCTCTCCATCTCCAAAAAAAGGTATACACTCTGTAGACCTTACATAAGTTCAAATCAACAGCTTCATTGACAGGTTAAATGAACAGGAAGTGAGAAGTGGAAGGATGGAGAAAGACAATTATCAGCAACAGTGCGAGGCATAATTATTGGAAATGAGAGTGATAAGAACGCATCGCAGCAACCTGTAATGCAAAATTAAAACACCGTAATTCGGAGAATCGGAGATTTGCGAAAAATAATCTTCTATGAACGCCGGAATTCCTAATAGTATAATAAACCCCAAAAAACGCCCCCTAATATGAAGAAAAATTTACTCCGAAAACACGGAGCCCCATATCGGAGGTTGGTGACGTGGCAATTCATGCTCAATGTATGCTTCCAAGCGTTAGTGCTCGTTACAACAAAAGCGTGCTCTTGACGCGAGCATGCGCAGGTTCTTTGAAATCGATTGCCTGCCGCAAGAAAGTGAATACAGCGGTTGTTTACAAAAACAAGCTTTCGTCCACTGTATTTTTAATCAATCAAATCATGACGCACGGCCAGCTTGAGAGTGAGCGAGAGAACTCTTTATTGAAAAGCAGATAATTTATCCGGCTTAAATAAATCGCTGACTTGCTACTCTTCGTGGAGAGGGGATTGGGGATTGAATGTACGGATAGGGAGAGAAGAAAAAAAGACAAGCTGTTAAAGAGAAGAAAGAATAAAAAAGCCCAGATTTTTTACCACTGAGTGAAGACGCGCGTTGATAGATTTTCCGTGGTGGCAAGCTACAGCTAGAGTTTGCCTAAATAACCGATGATGTCCAGTACGAGAACAAAAGTTTCGTAGCACGCCTCTGTAGGGTGAGGCAGGCTAAAGGACACAGTCAAGGGAGAAAGTTCTCTCGGTTATCGAATGCATGCAATGTTTATAAAGCGCACGTTCATCAGCATACGCTCTACACTCGAACAAGACATGTTGCACAGTTTCGATGGAGCCACAGTTGTTGCTGTACGGCAAGTCAGTAACATGAATGAAACCATGCAGACATGTTTCACGCGGTTGTACTGGTTCGTATAGAAAGTCCTCAGCTTCAAGAGTACACTACACGCCTACCTTATTTCCCTACTCGAAGTGCGCAGCGGTGTCAAGTTCAACTATACCGGCAGCTGTGCACCTGAAATCGCATAAGAATCATCCTTACTTCGAGTGGGAGCATCTCTGTGTGTACTCAACACGAGGTCATAGATCATTAGCATGTGCCTGTCGAGACTGTGTACCAGTTCGTCCAGTAAAAATGCAGAGAATATGCGTTCCAACAAAAAAATAAATCAAACGCCCAATATGAACGTAAAAGTGATACTTCTGACATTCGTATAGAGGGGAATCTATTTAGTAAAGATTCTGGCGTCGCAGTTAAATCGTCAGGGCCGCAGTTTGGAGCTGTGGCAGCAATGGAAGGACGATTAACCTTAAACGTTTCCGGTGATATAAACGCGTAATTTTGTCTCCCTATATCTCACGTACAAAAAGACGGACAGTGATCAGAGTAGCTCACACTTATTTTAGTTTGTTCCTATTGTTTAACCTTCAATATATCTGTGCCTCCGCAGCTGGAACTACAGCGTGAACTTATCGACACATAGGCAGCTGTGTTGAACTTCTGAATCACGGCTTGCCTAGAAACTTCTGGCGACGGCCAACCTTTTATTGCGACAGCAGTTATATGGACACTCTCGGCTGGATTTTGCCGCCGGAGTCATTCACCGTGTATTTATACGCATCTATACATGCGAAAATGTCAAAAAGAAAAATAATACAGAAAAAGAGTCCGGCGCGCGGAAACGAACGTCCGACCTCTTGCTTGAGAATGCGAGGTGTTAGCCACTGAGCCACGAAGGAGCACCTCCTTCAACGTTGAAACGGCAAGCTATTTATATCCACCACTTACAGCTGGTTATGGCCATCTCTGGAAAATTATCGTGTTTTCATCATTACCAGCGAGATGGCTCAAGGAGTGCGAATCGCCAGTTTGTGACGACGCGGCGGCGTGTGCTTATCTCGCGGTGGTGATAATCGTACGCCTTGGGCTTTCACCAGAACGATTCTGTTGTAGTTACCGGGCGCACAAAGGTCACTGCACTCGCAGCAGTCTCCATTTGCAAAAAGAGCACGTTTTTCAGACAAAGCTAAATAGTAACTGAGACGCTTATTCGCGTTCATCTGTATCTGTGAGTACGTTTCATGCGTCATTTGTGCGGGAGAAACGCGAGGCCTCTTTCGATCTGCTTGCCATTTTTCGCGTGACCTTTCAATTTGTTGCTATCAAGTTCATTGCTTCGCCTTTGCGGCAAAGCTGTGACCTTTCTATCTATGACGCCACTTCGCAAATGTGCGAGGCTTGCTGATACGACCGCGTGACGTATGGTACAGCTGAAGAGACAAGAGGCCAATTGAAAGTAGGTGAAGGAAAGAGCATTGTCTCGCCTTTTCTTTATACCAGACAGCCAAGACAGCAAGGACATCGGCGACATCTGAAAGACGTGGGATTTCGTAAAGCGGCGGCACTGCGCTTTTTGCTGTGTGCCGATAACCGCATTTTGTGCAGGCGATAACCACTTTTTATTGTCTCTTCGCACACCGTCGCTGCCCCTTCTTCCCTCTTTTCTCCCCCTCTCTTCTTACGCCCCTTCCCCATCTCAGGTCTATTGGATTGCCCTTACTTTCGCCTCTCAGTTGTGTTCATGTCCCTTGAGTGTCCCTTGGCCTGATCTTTTTTTTCCCCTCCTACTTTTACCCACATGTCCATCACTCGCAAGTGCGTCAATGCAGTGAGTGGTAGAGTCAGTAAGCCGCCGTTTTTATCTGTCCATAGAGTCTAACTTTACTTCGAAAACGCTTAAGAAAAAATTGAGCTAAATATTTGAGCTCGTAAAATATCAACCATAAAAGCGTAAATGACTTCTGGACTTTCAAACGCGAATGTTTCACTCTTGTCGGCCTTTGTGCATGGCAATGAATTCAGACCATCTGAGCTACCTGAATGCGTGCATACGTGTGCATTCGTGCATGCGTGTTGTGTGTTTGTTCGTCTGTGTTTGTGGTTTGTTTAGTGACCTTGTACATAGGCATTTTGAGAGGAAATGCAGAGCCCCCCCTCCTCCTCCACCTAAAGGTAAACCCTGCGCACATCTGTGGTCGCGTGCATATAAGCCTGAGTTATTACGTAAGTCGGCTGCCTGTCACAAAAGTCGCCGTTCCGAGCTAAACTGCCGATAGACTTTTATGCTTCCGTTAACCTATTGTTCAAGCGTCATGTTTAAGGCCGTTTTGTTTCCGTCCTTACGCAGACTCGTGCGGGACGTGACGGGCGTCAACGTCAACATGCGAGTCGGCATCCACACGGGCCGGGTCCACTGCGGTGTGCTCGGACTCAAAAAGTGGCAATTCGACGTCTGGTCTAACGACGTCACGCTAGCAAACTACATGGAAGCAGGCGGAATTCCAGGGTAAGTGTACGCAAATTTATTGTTGAACGCAAAGTAATGATCACAGCCCACTTGCTTTTCCTGTCTCAATGGCCTATATTGCAGTAAGGAAATGTAACCAATCGCGGCCCCTAGACCACCCAGAGGTCGAAATTTAGTTTTGGCGTTGCAGTTATGCACCAGTCTAGAACGATCACGCAGCCACGAGAATTTTTCGGACCGGTGCGTAATATCGGAGTTACACGCGTTTCATTATGTAAAATATCTCCTCGTTGGTTTCACCTTTTCCTTCGCTATGCTCCGTTCATCTCCTCGTCTTTCGAACCTCCCGGCCGAGTGCTCCTTCTTACTTCGCGGGAAAGAAGAGCGGCAAACGTGCGTGCGTTGACGAGCAGGCGACAGTGTTGACATCAAGGCGAAACTCGAGGAATTGAACACTGCCAAGATGCCCGAAGGGTAGAAGGGATGAGTTGGCTTGTTAGTCAAACGTTACTGAAAAGAATTGTTTCTTAAATTTGTGTGGGGCACCCGCAGGTCGCAGCGCTGCACGATTGGCATTGTTGATATGTTGACGGCACTCTGAAGCCGATGCGGGCATTTATTTTAAATGTTAAAGAATTACCACATGTGGCTTGAGGGCCCTCAAGTGTTATCGCAAGCCGAGCTTTCACCATTTCTTCTATAACTCGTCATTGTATGTTCGCCACTGAATGGTAAAAACAACTTGTAGTAACAAAAAGAAAGATAAGGCTATCGGGCAACGCAAAACAGCTTAGGCCACCTTGAAATGTTGCGCAAATGTTTTCTTATCTTTGTGTGTCTCGAAGCGAATTAATAAGCTCACAAAACTCTGAATGCACCAGCATAACCACTTTCATGCGTACGGTTGCACTGTTCGAGACAAACGTAAATCTAAAGTCCAACGTCACCGCGCCAACTGGAATAACTGTATATACACGCAACAACTCTCATACCGCAGGAGCGTGCACATCACCAAGGAGACGCTACAATTCCTGGGCGACGACTACGAGGTGGTGCCGGGCGAAGGCGGCCAGCGGCACCCGTACCTGCGTGACCACAACATCGAGACGTACATCATCATCCCCAACGACAAGAAGCGCATGGCGCCGCCCGAGAACAACGCGTCGGCGGCACTGCACGGGGTGGCCAAGGAGATACGCATCATGGGCCACGCGAACGCCAGGCGACATCTCAACATGGGGTGCGTCACGGTAGTGAGCGCTCGTTCTGTGTTTATCTCATTACCAATGTCTGTCCTGCTTATTTTGTGATGACTGTTACAAGACGACGACGACGAAGGAGCCGAGCAATCGCAAGCAAGTCAGTGTGTCAGGACGACATTCTAGATCGAGCGCATGCGTAGAACGCATAATCCTCGCCTGAAGGCACACAACAAATGCTTAGTTTTGCCGTCTTGCTCTTCAGCCTGAAACTTCGGGCCTTTATTCAAACAGGAGACCTTTTATGTAAAGGGCCTCTTATTTTACGATCTTGAGAATTCTGCTAGGCGGATGAGCTCACTCAAGAACCGTTTTCAAGGACACTGGAACGATAAAGAAGATAGAACACCCGAAGCTTTAACAAGCAGGATTATTCAGTCGTGCCCATTTTACTCTGAGGCTTAAATACGTGGCGCAAGGCTGCCAACGAGAAAAACGAGAAGAGGCGGTGCTCTTTCTGTATATTCTCGTTCTTCTCCTTGGCAACCTTGCGCCCCGTATTTCAGCCTAATATGTACCAACTAGCCCAACACTACTGTGAGCTTCAAAGTATGTACTTGAAATATCTTCGAAGAAGGCGTGTATGTGCAACAGACAAGCTATAACGGGAGGAGGCGTAGGTTGAGAAAACATCCGCTGCATCTGCTCTTTATCAAGTGATATCTCGTAAAATCAAAACCTCGCAATAAAGACGTATATCACAAGCGAATGGCCGCGTGGGCGAAAGAGGCTGAGCAGAACGCGTGCAGTGCGTGTGCGCCGTTCTTTCGGCGGCCTTCCAACCTTATTCGGGGATGTTTACATGTTCCGCCGTGTTTCTCTGCCCGGCACCCCTATGAGTCAACCTATAGGAGCACAAATTCCAAGATGCATGTATACACAAACGACGCTTTTTCTCTTTCTTTTTTCTCTCGTTTTAGCTTTTGCGTTTGATGGCGGTAGCAAGCTCTCATGCCCGCGAGCCTTGGCAGCAGATTGGAATGCGCTTCCCATGCGTTCCTCCTAACTTTTCTCTTTATTCTCTCTTTTCCGGCTTCTTACGCGCGCGGACACAACAAATCGCCCGCATAACAAGGCGTTCTGGCTTATCGATGCTGCCGAGGCAAGCACCCGCCTATTCCGTTATTTGCTTTGGAACTCTCGCCGCGCCAAGGCAGCGACAATTTATGCAGCAGCAATACTTCGCACTACGTCCACTACGTATACGCTGCATGCTGCCACGGCGATATTTATACGGTTTACTTTGTTTGCTATCCGCTGCTTTCCTGACAGCATAATAAGAAGGGGGTGAGAGAGAAGGAGAGATAAAAGAGGATTACGCCTAAACTATAGTCTACATTGTGATGGACGTACTGCCGGGGTGCGCTGCTGCTTACAGAAGGATCGACGCGGACGATGATGGGTGCACATATATTGCATACGTGGGGGACGTTGCCTCCGCGTCGAAGCATTCATAATCGCGATGCGGTATCCCCGCCACAGGACCAAGGGCTACGTGGTCGGCGAAAAGAAGAACTCGCAGGACGAAGTGAACGACTACCTGTCGCACGCAATCGACGCCCACAGCATCGAGCAGCTCCGCGCCGAGCACTGCAAGAAGCTTACGCTCACCTTCCACAAGGCTGACGTCGAGGAGAAGGTGAGACGCCCTGCATCGTCCCCAGTTTGCTTGGTTGCGCAACTGAGGTGCAGTATTATACTGACCTTGTTATTGCTGCTTAAGTGCGATCTATCGCATTTTCACGCGACTTATCTGGATTTTCCCGTTTAGTAATGTGTAAATGCATGGCTAGATGAATACATGTTCGTAGTCCAATAATTGGAATAATTATAATAAAAAATTTGCCCCTCTGAGATTCAATCAGCGCAATGGTGCCACAACCAGGCATGAACCAGCAGTCTCACATGTAGGTGATGAATTTTCACAGCAACAATTGTAGAGGCGCGTTGATTGTATAGCACCAAGTATCACAGTATATTCTTTTTATTTCGATGTTGTTCATTGGCAATAGCTTTCGATAACGTGCTCGCTTATCAAGTTTGCCCTACCCCCTCTCTCTACAACTTCTCTCATGCTCGCATGCACGAAATGCTCTTGTGCTAGTTCAGTATGTTTGGTGAGAGAAAGCCTCAGCGAATCTAGTTGTTAGACTCACTATCAGCGAAAGAAGGAGCCTCATAGTGGAACAGCGCAAGAATACACAGGGAGGCAGGCAAGAGAGACGATACCAATGGTATGTCTATATGTTGCCCTTCTGAAAACAAATTTGAGTTGAAAGTTGGTGCTTGCATTGTCTCTCGTGTCTGTGTCCCCTTGAGTTTTCTGCGCTGTTCCACAACGCGTTCATAGTACCAACTAGCTCGGCACTCCGTATACTATTGGAGGAAGGAGGCCAGCGGTAAACAATATTTTGGTGGACTCCATCTCATATCGTTTTCTCGATCAAAGCGAGTTCTGGGGCCACGCACGTGTTTGAATAGTTCGCACGCTGATTTCGTCATGCGAAAGACTCATCGCTGATGGCATGACGCTCGTCATCCAGGCGATCCCTCAGACGAGGAGTTTCGTCCAGGGCTGTAACGCTTTTCGGGCTGGTAGAGAATCTAATTAGCTGTCGTCAAAGAATCGCTATGAGAATGACTCGCGGGAAATTGGCTTGCGTTGCATGCACGCGTACGCTATACGTAAAGCTTGCCTCTGTATTACGTGTGACTCCTATATTGCCACATAATGGAGAGAAATGATGAGGCGCTCGGCAGAACGAACACACATTACATAAGCAAGCACGCTTCTTCGAGGAATCTAAATGGCCACTTCGAGGGCCACTTCGAGTTGAGTGCGCGGGCATTACACCGTCACCGTAATGCCCATTCCGTGAAATTTTTCTTTGTCTTTCTTTTTTTACTTTCTATATGGCATGAACGACAGTGCGCTTAAATTACATTTATAACGTCAGCCATATTGGGGTGTTGTGGAAGAGTAAAAAAGTTTCTTTTTTGACACTTCGGCACAGGGAAACGTACGTCGCATGCGTGCATGCTTGAAAACGACGGTGCTGAGGCTGGCTGTAAACGGCCTTTGTGGTTTAATGGCCTCCGTGTCGGCAGCTGGATGAAGGCTCCCACTTTTGTTAGCCTTAGATTGATATTGCCTTTTAAAGGCTCTAAGTCTATATTGCAGTTTTATTTCCGCACTTCAAAACGAGAAATTATAGTGCCGTTATCACTAGTGGCGTAATCAACTTGTCATAAAATCGCCACCCATATTTGTTTCCTTTTCGTTATTTATTGTTTTTTAGTTACATTCTTTGATAGCGCTGAAATGTCTAGTTCACTTGACAGACTCTTGTTTCTTTTCCGAGTCACTACTTGTTCTGATATACAGAATATTTTATTTTATTTGTATGTAATGCCGTATTTGTTTCACCCGGTTGACTTGTTCTGTTGTTGGGTAAACCAGCCCTCTTATTGTTCAAGTGCATTTGTATTCACAGTGTAACCCATTCACTCTTGCTTAAGGCCTGAAAATTTAGGCCAGAAGTATTCAATAAACAATAAATAAATAAACAGGGAGCCTTCCCTCACTCTCTCTTTCTCTCTGTCGCACTCTCGCTCTTTTTTTTTCTGCCCGTTGGTTACACCATGAAAAGTAAGGAAAACGCAGTGGAGGGCCCCGTATCAAGGAAAGAATAGGATAGTATATAGCGTCCTGGGCAGGCGCAGCACAGGCCTGTGGGTACAATGTTGTTTTTTTGAGAGGGGAGAGCGGGGGAGACGGGAAGAGAGACAAGGGCTCTCACTACAGGGTTGTACTGTTTTATAAACACCCATTTCCTCTATTTATTAATTGTGAAACACCGCCCTCCATAAGAACATCAGGGGGAGAGGTAGTACTCCCCCCCCCTACTAAATGCGGGCCTGGTACAAATACGGAGAGAAGAATATGAAACCTTTGTTACGGGACTGCTCCCTTGAGTGCACTCGGGTGATCGATCCTAATCGTTGACGCTGTTGGTTTCTAGAGCACGACTGCTGAAATCAGGCCCGTAGCCAATGGGGTGCCATAGGCCCCTCGAAATTTTTGTGGAGGACGGTGTTTTATAGAAAATAAACAATAAAATAGCATTTTTATCGTTTCCTCAGTAAGTACCCCCTCCCCCCCCTTGTTAAATTTTGGCTACAAGCCTGGCTGAAATGCACATGCAAACAAGGGAGAGAATGAGACTGTTAATATATTTCCGGCCATTTCTCGCCTTTTTGAACATGACTGTATAAATTGCAAGCTAGACTTATCGAAGCGGTAAACTTAAATCAGCAAGCCCGTTGCATGTTTACAAAATTATTGCAATACACTATACAAGATTGATTGATATGTGAGGTTTAACGTCCCAAAACCACCATATGATTATGAGAGACGCCGTAGTGTAGGGCTCCGGAAATTTAGACCACCTGGGGTTCTTTAGCGTGCACCCAAATCTGAGCACACGGGCCTACAACATATCCGCCTCCATCGGAAATGCGGCCGCCGCAGCCGGGATACGAACCCGCGACCTGCGAGTCAGCAGCCGAGTACCTTAGCCACTAGACCACCGCGGCGGGGCGTACACTATACAAGCAGCAAGGTCTTATAGTGCATGCAAATGTTGCTGCATTATTGCCACTACACACAGAAAAGAAATCAATGCTCTCAGTGTTCAAACCTTAAACTTTATCCTGGTCATCGTATTGGGTATTCAGTTTTTGTCCCTTTTTCACTGCAAACACGATAAAAGGGCTCATTCTGAGTTCGTTTTCTTGGGTCAACTTACATTTTGCCTACTATTCAAAAGAGACATGCCACTACAGACCACACCTGTGTTAGAAAGTTGAATAAAAAGTGAGCAAACAAACAAATGTTAATAATTACAGTTTGGATAGGTGTAGAACACATACACGCGAAAAGCGAGCTAATTTCTTTGACCATGCGTCCTTCCTCATTATATCCGCAATGCGTACTTCCGCACCATTATTGTAAAACTAGCATGTACAAATAATTGCCATCGCAGTGTTCGGTAATTCCACGCTGACACGCTCCATGTCCCTACCGAAGCATGACAGTTTGTTCGATAAGTTACCATGCTGTCAGTCACTGTTCATATGAACTGTTTGTGTTTCCTTATTTAACCCCAAATTACTTGGCATGGCTTCTAGCTTCTCCAGCGTGCGCATCACACTAAAGTACAAATCCTTATCCCGTAAGAAAAAAAATCGGGCCGTAATGTCTTGTTTTTTATTTATGATTTTTCCTTAGCGCACCTCAGAAAGCTAATCACGCCATTTCGACTTGCGGCTATTCTGTCGATCTGCGCTAGCATACGTTCAGTACCATTTTTTTTTAATTCAGTGCACCATGCACATCCCTGATGAAAATGGCCTGAGCCGTCCTGTGGTTTTCAACAGTTGCATGTGACTTCGCATCTGAATATTTATGTAATCCTTGAAAAAAAAATCCGCGAAATGAAACGCAAAAAGCTGCTTCGAGAATAGTCAGGCCACAATTCGAAGCTTATTTTCTAGACTAAACAATCTTTTTTTTTTGCTATGTTGGCTAAGTCAGTAATTTTCCATTATCCCACCACATTGAGAAAAGTGCACCCTTGTTAGGCGCTGTCGGCTGCCACCTACACTGTTCGCCTTCTCGATACGCAGGCTAAACATATTCAGCACCTGTCGCCTTAATAACGACTGAAATTATGTATGCGAGGTTCGGTTACTGCTAAGAAGCCGCCCCAACCACTACACTCGCATTATGTTCGACAGAGAACGTAGCATCTCTAACGTCGTTTCAGAATGACACTCGGTAAGACCGTTGATAACCTCCTGAATCGATTATCGGAAAACTGATTGTACATGGTCTGAAAAGAATGGAATCTGAGCAAACGAGAGGAAACCACCATTTGAAGTGAAGTTATAGATGTGCTGCGCAAAATAACTTTTGGGACGTTTGGCGGTTATAACGAAGTAGTGTATGTACACGTAGGTATATATAGGAAGAAGCTCCTTATTTTCACTCAATACGAAAGCTTTTCTTCTGCTTATATGGTGTTTATTATTTATGTTTAATTATGCGAGCGGCGTGGATCCCGTTTGTCAAGTATTTGGTATAAATTTAGGTACGGGGCCTTAGCATAATTACGTCTGACCTTTACTCATTTCCTGTGCAGTTTTGACGTCACTTTTTTTCCCCATCTGCTACGTTCCGTTTCATTAGGCCGCGCTCACTGACTACTGCTGATTGCTTTTGCTCACCAAAAATGAGAAGACTCTACATCCTTTTAGAAAAGGGAAGCGCGCCACATATTGCACTGTGCGGGCCTTTCGCGATTAGCGTGCAAAGTGATTAGCGGTGTACAGAGTGGGTGGTGCAACCCACCTCCGCGTCGCAATTGGTGCGCGCCCGTAGCGGCCGCGTTTCGTAACTTCCCTTGAACGCACTTAAATTCAGTGGGCGACCTCTTATTGACACAGCATTTCGATCGTCCAAAACTAGAGCCGTGTACAATGTTACCGGGAGATAGAGCTTGGGCTGTTCAACACGACACTGTTGAAACGTACCTTGCCTAAAACGTCATGGAGCATCCCTTTCCAACTTTCCCTTTCTCATTTCCCACAGCTTAGCTTAGGCGTCCAGCAGTACACCATGCGTTTTCTTCTATTGCAAATTCAGTACTACTACGGCTGCTGCTACGAGTATACTGCGTCTGCGGTTACTACTACTACGACTACTAATACTACTACTACTACTAACTACTACTACTACTACACCCCCTGTGACGAAAATTTTTGTTTTATTTTTTACTCTCCCATTTTTAGTATATAGTTTACACTGTCATATTCGTGACGAAAAGGCGTCACTGGAGCCGTGGTGGACACCAGTATAAAGCATTTTTCTGTTAAAAAGAAGAAAAAAAAACGGTGTGGGCTGTTGTGTTGAACTGAAATATATGGGCACAAGCGAAAGCGCTGTGTTGACAGTTCTGTCTGTGTTGCTGGTCGGAGACGTACCGCCAGGCGCATTCAGAACAAACAAAAAAATCACTCTAAGACAAGGTTGGGGTGTGTTTAAGGCATTGTATACCGCAATATATGGGCATGCCGAGAAGCGGCCACGTTTCATAGTTTCTTCTAAAAAAAAACACGAAGTGAGGAAAAAGAAAGTGAAAAAAATAGGAAGAATGAAACTGAACAAAGAAAGAAAATTCATAAAAACGCGTATATACTAACCGTGTCACGTGACACTATTTCCCCTCGTCCCTTCTTGCCCTCTCTCGCAGTACATGAAAGAGCCGGACCCGATGCTGGGCATCTACATCGTGTGCGCGGAAGTTGTGTTGGTGTTCATATTTATCATACACATGATCATCCTGGACCTGTGAGTACACTTCGAAGCACATTTTTTTTTTCCTTTTTCACGTGTCTCTTTTGATCGCGAGAGCGTGATGAGAAAAAGCAATCATTACACGCTGGACAAAATTAAGGTTCAGGTGACGCGCGTGGTTGGAGATTTCTCATCTGCATCAGAATTCGAAGATGCTCCTAATAAGGACGTTGGGCCAGAACGTGTGACGTCAAATTCTGAGCATGTAAAACTGTAGTTGCGAAAAAAAATTGAAAGAAAATGCGCACGGGCTTTCAGACGGTGCTTTGATTTGCAGTTCTCCAGAAATAGCAGGAAGTACCATGACCCTATCTCGTAGCACTCTCGGTTAACTTGATAGTACGTGCAGTCTGATTTGGAAATCCTTAATGGCTATTGTGTATATGAAGGTAAATACATGGTAGACACAACCCTTCAAACATTATTAATCCCAGTGTTCAACCACGTGCCCTCTTTCATTGAATTCGGGAACTGCACTTGTGCACTGCAAAAGTATGTAGCCGGCACAAATATTCAGACTAACTGTGCTCGGCTGTCACACGCTGGCACTCTCAATATCCCTATCGAAGTGTTATTAAATGGCTTGAATTGACGTTCCTGAAACCGCCGCATTACAGCACCGCACCATTAATGGTGGCGCTCAAAGATATAACGTAGTGTTATCAAAACATTTCGCGCTGTTTTTTTTTTCAGTATTCACGTGCAGATGCGTTCCTGCAACGTCGTTATCAGATTGGAGTATGTTAATCGCAACCTTGTTTGTCATCAAAGCCGCCATCGTGAAGTGCTAGTTTCTTTAGAAGCTACATCGATATGACGGCCCGTGCAAGTTATCTATACGCTTTGCTAAGTTGCCGCACACGATCAGAGTTGAAAATATAGGAATTGATTGATTGATTGATTGATTGATTTGAAAAAATAGTTTTCTGCAAATGCGTGGGTGATATGTCCGCCCGAGGCAAACCTTTAGCACCGATGTTATCCGCACACGGTGCGCAGTTTATGAAAACACCCGGACGACGACGAGTGTTATCCGAACGAACTGGAAAAAGAAAACACAATTAAAAAAACTAGTTTACTCAACGGTAAAAGCGACTGGCCGTATTTTCTTTAGTGCCTCAGAGGCCCGATGAAAGTGCAGTTTGTCGCTTTCAGAATTCATCCTATTTGCAATGCTAATCTTTACCGCTCGTGTTCCCCGCAGTGTCAAGACTGACACGGGTAAGTAAGTTCGTCGTAAAGTATACTACTATATAGTATGCAAAGGGATCCGGTGCTCTTTTGATTATCAAAACAGGTAGCGTTCGTCGTCCTTCATTCAACTATCGCTGGTGCTATTGGTCCTTTCTTATTTTGCATTGTCTTTTTTTTTTTCAACAGATCATGGATCCGGGTATTTATCCAGATAGGAGGAATCGCCCTTATAATTATGGTTATATGTATCATCCTGTGCCTGCATCTAGAGGTAAGAACTTTCTCACTGTGCGCCTTTCTCTCTCTCTATCTCTGTCTCTTCTTCACTATGGAGACCCGAAAGATGGTTAGATTTACCCCATGAAAGAACTGTGTATAGCAGAAAATATTACCTAGGCGAAATGACGGAAACAACAAGAAAGCACTCTCAAATATATATATATATATATATATATATATATATATATATATATATATATATATATATATATATATATATATATATATATATATATATATATATATATATATATATATATAGGGAATAAAATGAAACGCTGACTCAGTACGCTTATAATTCCTGAAAGATAAGGAGAAAAAAGAGAAGTACCGGACTTCAAGGACAACGCAAGCAAACACATACTCTCAGTTCACAAGATATGGGTGCTTTACACTGTACGAACTGAAGCTTTCTCTCTTTCTCTCTCTCACTCACACACGCAATGGTCAAGGCTGCTTTCAATTTTCCTATATACAGCGCTTATTTAAACGTATACAAATTTTTTACTTGAAGCATTGAGCTTTGTAAGTTTACTTTTAAGACGACGCTTGGGAATAATTTCCGCTTCCTTTATCGGCTTGTCTCTTTGCATATAATAAAATACTCCTGCAGCTATATAGAACAAGGTCGCGACATTTCATTGGTGGCAATACTCATTAAGAGTGGTGAGTGGCGGAAAACTGCACCACGTCTGAATCAACCTTTGATTTGCAAGTTGCTTGGTAAAATTCCATTAACCATTTCTTTTCAACTGCTGTTCTTTAATCGCACTCATCTGTGCGACCTTGAGACATACGAAGTTCAACCCTCGAAACTATTCACTGTAGGACCTTGAGACATACAACGTTTAACCCTTGAAACTATTCACATTGCAAAACACTATTTCAATTTAACCAATCTTTTTATACGGCTGTCATGATTGGCCAAAAGAATAACCTTCATCGTATTTATTGGCGCATACAGCGCGCGTCAACCGAAATCGCCAGTTTTGTGGTGTGTGTGTGTGTGTGTGTGTGTGTGTGTGTGTGTGTGTGTGTGTGTGTGTGTGTGTGTGTGTGTGTGTGTGTGTGTGCGTGTGCGTGTGCGTGTGTGTGTGTGTGTTTTCTTTTTTGTTCTTTGTGTCGAATAAGGCTGCACCATTCAGGCAATGTCGAGTTTCTTCGAAAGGCAACCTTTCAATTTCCAATCATATGTGGGCTTTGCTGCAAAAAAAAAAAAAAGACAGACGAACGTGTCCAATGTCAGCGACAATGCGCTTTTTTCTGTCACTGGTCGGCGATGTAGACGATGTTGCTAAAGTTAGCTCAATACAATATGAGGCGCTATAATAAATATATATTCGTAATCGACCTAGCATATTTATCTGTGACTCCTGCCATCATCTCCTCTACGATAAGAGTTGAGCGGTTGCCGTTCTACCCACACATATGCGTGCTTCATATACACACGCACTGGGCTGTTGCAAATCCTATCCTGCGTTGCTTTATTTCGTTTTCTTGCGGAATAGTTTACATCGCAGTGTTCATCGCAGTCAGAAGTACAAGAATACAAACTAGGTCACGACAGGAGCCGTCAAATTCGATAAAACATTTACGTTTCGGGGCGAAGTGAGATTGTGCGGGCATTATTCTATTAATTCGTAAAGCACTGCGCCATGGCGTAGACAACGCAAGCAGTGTCGGTGCGGCAGGCTTCTAATGTGTACCACGTATTATTATTCAGGACATTACTCTGACCGCGGTCGTTTCATGCGTGTTTGAACAAGCGGCGTGCGTTCGATTCGAGCGAGACGAGCTCGCCCGTCTTGCCCACGGGGAAATTTATGACGGCCCGTAAATAGCACTCCCTCGACATGCGCGCCGACCTTGTGTCTGCGTTTGTTCAGCGCGAAAGCGTGTTTTGGCCGGCCCACTGCAACACAGGGTCGAATCCATCTTTATGGCATGTTTATCTTCACTGTTCGAACAGCTTGCAGACATGACTGATTTACGTAACGAATTTAACTATAGCTTGGCTCTTAGAACAGTCATCAAAGTCAGTTATAATAGATGTTGCACAGATCGTTGCCAGATAATATTCGCGTATAAATGTTTATTTTCTAGTTCTGACGACCCGCCTATTTAATTTCTTTAACGGAGGACACAGAGTGACCATGCAATCAGGTTCGTTTGTTACACAGTGGGCAAACGTACATATTGGAACGCAGGAATGACTTTGAACGTGTTGAAAGTCATTGTCCCGGTCGTTAACTACTCTGTTGCCCTTCAATAACACAGTTGAGCTCTGCAGAGTACACCTTGGATCCACCAGTCGCGAATGCGGTTGATAGCAACGTAATATAATTGAACTAGAGGAATATATAGCAGCATTGTGTGGAATGACGCGTTTGTCTTCCCACAAGATAGCGTCGTATGCTTACATACGTCTGCACTCATTCCTGCAAAACTTTCGCAGGCACGCGAATGTAACATTATTACATTCCTCTTTGAGTCGCGTGGTGTCAGTAATGCGTTCTGGTGGTGTTTTACGTACCTAATCCTTGCTTCTCCTTTTGTTATTTTTCAGCTTTTCACGGCTGTGATTCCTTCCAAGTGTTACAAGATTTCCGAGAAACTCACGGGAAACAGATTGCATAGCCAAGTTATTTCAATTGTGATCTTAATCATTGTGTACGTCTGCTGCATGACATCGGCGGTGAGTGGTCCTCCATACTTACGGTACCAGATTCGCATAGCGAAATTTCGCTACGTGGAACACTTACCGATGGCTTACGTGCACGCACGGCTTTCTTTATTGTTTCTTTGCTTTCTTACAGATCATGCCCGAATCGGAGGACGTCGCGTCGTGCTGGTACTACGACGACAATTTTACGATGATAGCGAACGTAACGTGTATGCAAGAAAACTACGTGAACGTGCCTGAGGTGAGAGCCACGCATGGTTGTCACGATTTGCGATTAGTGAAGTCTTATCGCGATGCAGTCACCGAGGTGATAGACCTAGTGTGTTTAGATAAAGTGGTTGACGATTTAGAGTACTTGGTACTCTGCTATTAGATAACATAAAACCGTCCCGGGGGCCTCATACGTGATAAGGCCGCGCCAACAAATGAAGAAAAAATGGAGACGCCGAATCGCTTGAAGTCTACGGCTGGAGCTCGTAGCTTATAAGCTTGTTGTAACTGCGAGAATTCGGTAGCATCGTATACGCGGAAATCCCGTATACGATGCTAAAAAAATTCGACAATCGAAGGTGCCCTCGTCTACGTGCGCATTTGTACGAACCGTTTTCGAATGATTGATGCCCCTCTCGATCGTGGGCTTGTCAGCGCTCAACCGCTTCTGATATGTCGATCCGTTGTTTTATCGAGGTCAATTGTCATTTCACTTTGACACTGCTGTCTGGATATGAGCGCATGATCACCGTTGTTGCTTGTAGCAACAGAATTGTTGCACAGCGACGCGCGTCGGTGAAGGTCCAATGTTCGGCATGGAGGAAAAACACAGTTAGGAGGAAGCGTTGCGCAATGCCTTCGGTTGGCAGTGACACGACTGTAACTAAGTGACTAACAAATGTTTATTTTTTCTACCTTTTTGCCGTTGTAGTTTGCTCGCTTTCAGCTTTTTAAGCAAGCACAGTGACAACATCAGAATTAATGAAGCCATTGTATACAATATACACAAGCAAGAAAAGCTTGTCATCTCATGTGTATATGTTTACATGTGTGAACTGTACGACGTACGTGACAGAAAGAAAGAAAGAAAGAAAGAAATAGATGAATCGATGGATGGATGGATGGATTGATGGATGGATAATGAAAGTAGTACGACAGGCATGCACTTTCTAGCTTTGCCTCCCGAAAGGGAAATGACTCCAAACAATTTTTTTTTCGCTTTGACGACATCGTATTGGAGATGTTGAAGAATTCCGGTAAACCAGACAACATAAATGCAGTTTAACTGGTGCATTCTGTCAAAGCTGATTTCACAAGCTTGGTTGACGTCGTTGCTTGTGCCAGTACCCATGTTTGTGGTGGCAATCAAAAACTGTTTCATGACGCGAAGCAACACAGATACGACACGAGTTCGAAACTTTTGCAGACCTTACTCATGATATAATGCGGCAATGTAATACAATTTGTTCAATATTTACTCGGTAGGTATGTACAAACCAGTTCTCACATAAGGCGCGTTCAAGATTCATCTACGTATACTCCATTCACGACACCTTGCGAGTGCTGACTTTGGAGGCTGTTGACATCTCGTTTCATTTTTCTTCTTGCTGTTGTTTGCAGTACCTCACGCTCTGCCTGGCTCTGGTGCTCCTAGCCTGCGCAGCCGTGCTCGTGCTGACAACCGTCGAGAAGATGGTGCTCCTGCTCCTCTTCACATTGCCTTTCTGCGCACTGAGCTTCACGTGGGACGACAGCCTGTGGAACTTCGTCCCTGGGTACGAGCCTTTATTCATGCGCAACCATCAGCGACATTCGAGACGCGTTCGTGTCATATTCGAAGATTTGTTGATTGGAGCCGTCTGTTTACAGAACTTATATCTACCCTGCAGGAACGGCGAGAACAGACATCCGTAATTCAAACGCGAGAGCGTTAAGAAAAAGTTGACCCAATGAATGAAACTAATAAAAATCAGGACCCCAGCAGGTGTTGAACCTAAGCATTCTGCATGACAGTCAGGTATTCTACCAGTGAGCCACGCCAGCTCTTGACGCTGCTTTGTCGAAACACCATATTCTGGCATAATGTTGGTGCAACGTCAATTTAGGTGCAGTGCTAGCCATGTAAGTGTATAACAAGGGGTTAAACACGACATATGTGCTTCTATGATGCAGGCGTGATGTAATGTTAATGCCAACTGTGGTTCCAGTGTTGACTCCGCTTTTATAGCAGTCTAATATTGCCCCACCGCGGTGGTCTATTGTGGCTAAGTTACTCGGCATGCTGACCCGCAGGTCGTGGGATCGAATCTCGGCTGTGGCAGCTGCATCTTCAGTGGAGGCAAAATGCTGTAGACTCGTGTGGTCAGATTTGGGTGCGCGTTAAAGAACCCCAGGTGGTCGAAAATTTCGGAGCACCTCCGCTATATATGGCGTCTCTCATAATCATATGGTGGTTTTGGGACTTTAAACCCGGCACATTGTCGCACATGCGTAAATAGACGACCGGTTTCCTCGTTTTCCTGTTACTGACTCTGTATTGGACTCCTTAGTCGAGATCACTCGGTAGGAAAGCATTATTTTTGGTGCACACGCACGAGCTTTACTGCAGTGTCGAAATGGGCATCGCTGATTAACTCGCCTCTTTTGCTGCATTCCACTTTGTTCGCATTTTCTTCCAATAATTGAGCACCTCCTATATTCCCGGACAACTCTCTATCTATTTGCCATGGAAAGACTTCCTTTCGAACAATTAAGCCTTTCCCCCTCCCCTCCCTCGAAAAAGAAATCCTGGCTATGTGTCTGTTAACCAGGTCAAACCAAGTCGTAGTTATTGGTATGCTATCCTGCACTTACTGCACTGACAAATATGGGATTAGAGAGAGAGAGAGAAGGTGTCGATAAACACATGGTGTGCGTCCAAGTAATATGTATAATAAATGTTTGTCTTGTTTTCTCAAAGAAGATGTAAAAGCGCTGTTTCTGCACAAGTCACGAAAGGTGTGTGATCCACCTGCTCCTCGTGCACCGCGCTCATGGTGCACGACACCGCAGTCCTCGATTCTCTGGTGCACTGCACCGGTGTGCTCGATTTCTGCGCGGTGCCGGGGTGATGCCGCCGCGGTGCAGGAAAATTCCTGAACCTGCTCTTAGGAGGTGCCACTGATGGATCAGTGGGAGGTGCCTCCACCACCTCCACGGTGCAGCTCAGAAGCAGACGACGCGTTCCGCCGGTGCTTGGTTGCACACGGCGTTGATCGTGGATGTAAATTTACAATGCCCAACCCCAAATATAACGGCGTGATTGTGGCAGACGGCAGCGCGAAGAATTACGCAGCGACTGCTGAGGAATTTTTTTTTTTTTGCTGAATGTGGGCGGGCGCACGGGAAACGAGGCCTTGCGAGCGAGCAGAGCAAACAACAGGAGATTCCAAGGTAAAAAATCAAGAGGCGATGGCGCTGCACCTGCACCACCTGCACGGTGTTTGCACTGCAGTGGCACCATGTGAACTTTTGCAGCACCTGTTCGGCGTGCCACGTCGGAATCGAACACACCTCAAGTTTCTTTCGCTGAAGCCTTTGTATATAACTTTCGCTTGGGCACATAAAGTTAAGTGCTCGATATGTAACATACGTTGCATTCGTATATTTCATAACATCACCCTTTCTCCGTTTATAAAAACAAGAACGAAACCGAAACAAACCAACCAATCGACAAGTCAACGAAAGTCAAACGAAGTCAATACAGTACGACGTTTGGCGGTTGAAAATGGCAGCGTTCGTGGCGTTTAACGCGTGTTTACGGGTTCGTTTGCATTTTTTATGTGCCTACGTGACCAGCTTTTCTGTAAATTCGCAATGCAGTCTGTTTCACTGCGCTTGTGATGGCTTGCTTGAACAATGCTGGTGTGCTTTCTTTATCCATCTCATGGAGTGTTTGATATTCTGCCGTCCATTCGCCGGTCAAAACACAGGGGCCGTGTCCGTTTGCGATGCAAGCTTGCTTTAAGAGGAGCATTGCTAAACTAGCAATCATGTATAACTGGTAACTTTGTTTGTTTTTTCCTTTGTAGCGCCACTGATGTGCTTTACCTGAAGACTGTGGTGGTGCTCGTGCTGTGCCTCTACATAGCGGTCCTGGTGATCCATGGCTTTCAAACGGAGGCCACATCTCGCCTGGACTTTCTGTGGAAGCTTCAAGCAATGGAAGAGAAGGAAGACATGGAAGACCTACAGGCATACAATCGGAAGTTGCTGGGCAATATCTTGCCGGCACACGTTGCCGAGTACTTTCTCTCTTCTGACCATAAGCATGAGGTACTTACTCCTTTTGACTGCGTCCCTGAGCGCTGCGGTCGCAGCAGAATATCTTTGAAGACCTTAAGTGACAGCTTTTTTTTTTAAGTTTTTGATAGGTAGTTGCGTTCTGCAAGCACTTTCCGTCTGTTTATACATGCAGAAATTTTCCAAAGTCCGGGCTAATTCATGATTAGGAAAAGTTTACCCGGACCTAACACAACAAATATGTTTGTAGCATCGAAATCTTGTGGTTTACGTAAAGTAAGAGGGAGTTTTACGCCTGATAAACAGAAAATGGCGTCAAAATGACATTGCAAGTATTTTTTGTTCTTTGTTTTCATAAGCAAGTTGCTGGTAAATAGCGGGTATCGTAATGCAAGGAGAAGTATTGCAGTCATGCAGAGCTGCGTAGTTATGTTAGAATGGAGGCGTGTATCACAAGTGTAAGAAATCTTACAGTATGGGAGCTGCCAAAAAAAAAAAAACCTAATTGGTCTAATCATTTTCTAGATGTTTTCGTGTGGTGGTGCTTGCTGCTATTGTGCACTTCATATGCAAGAAATATAATAAATATTCCTGTTATGCACAGTTGGCATATAAGCCTGGGATATTTTGTTCTATTTCTCCAGGTGTGTCCACTAGACAAATGCACAGTTTACCCTTATGAAATCTATTGCAGTTAAAAGTGCTGTTACAGTTGCTGCTGTTTAAATGATCGGTTGCAGGACCTGTATCACGAACAGCGTGACAGCGTTGGCATTATGTTTGCATCCATTCCAAACTTCAGTGAATTCTACATGGAACTGGAAGCCAACAATGAAGGTGTGGAATGTCTTCGCCTTCTGAATGAAATAATTGCTGACTTTGATGAGGTAAGCATTGAAGACACAGAATTATTTTTCCTGGAAAAGTATTGGATTGCTCTATTTTCGTGTTTTTGTGTGTATAGTTTCTTAATTTGCTTCAGAAGAGAGTGTCACAGATACCTTGTTGCATAAATATAGTGGCAAAGAACATTGTGCAAGTGCCTAGTAATGTACAGCATGAGAACAGAGGTCTGTGATGCATTCGCACTTGTGTTAAATAAGTGAAAGCTGCTGAAGAGAGCAAAGTTTGTGACAACCATTTGCCAAAATTAAAGAGTATGTTTTCTTATTTGAATGTGCACATCTGCCTTGCAATACACCTGTCTGATTGCAGACCATCATTTGAAGAGTCATTTTGTAATGTGAATACAAGAAGTAAAGCTACTTGCATCACAAAAAAGTGTTTATTATTTGAAGTAGCTTTCTTCATAACGCCAAGGTCAAGTCTTCCTCTTCAGCAACTTACTTGAAGGGCCAGTACACAGACTCTGGCTTTTTTTTTATACCCCTCAAACAAGCTCGCCACTTCGTACAGTAGGCTGTGGCGCTCACATTTTCCTAATATTACAGCAGCTTGCAGTTCCTTCATTACGAAAAACAATTCCTGTACCTGTTCTCTTTGCCTGACCAATACCCCTCTGATGCACAGTGATGCAAGCTTGTCCATGGGCAATTTTATGTACCACTGAGCTCATCAATTGGTCCTTTGCCCTATGAGACGTTGCCGTAGCCCTGTGGTGATGCAATTTCAGCTCGCAGTCCACATTTTCATTTTCCTGTGCGGCCCTCTGCGTTTTTGTTGAGCCCAAGATTATCGGGAGAAGCAGTATTGCCAGGATAAAAGCCTCCGAGATAAAAAGGCGTCTTGCTACTTTACCAGTTGGGGAAGAGTGCTCCTCGAACCACACTTTGTCCCCACGCTGCTATGACAGGTGCTCATGTTGGAGATATCCCGCTCGATTGTTGGCTGCGCACTGATGGTCTATCACTGACGTGCCACGTTGCTTAAGTGGGCGGCGTCACTATGATGGACTATGCCTTTCCCCTGCCTGTACTGAAGGGTGAAGCCGCATGAAAATTTGAAACTAGCTGAAACGGATGTTCTAACCCCTGTAACATGTTTTGTAAGTTCCTTATTATAGCACATATTTCCAAAATTTTTGCAGCAGCATGTTCACATAGCAATTTCCTTCACGTGGATATTTTCCTTCATACGTAACAATATCTTGACCTCAGGGTTGTTTGCTAGTTCTTTAGGCATATGCCAATGACGAGTTTCATGCATACGGTAATTTTTTATGATTTATCGAGTGGAAAAATCGGTGGAGGGTGTTCTATTTTGGCGCAAATGTTTCCTTCCTAGAAAGTAGCTTTTGAGATTTTATTGAATGCTCTTGGCAGAAATGCTATTGGATTCTGTCACTCTGCAATTTTAAAAATGGCACTTTTGGAAACGAAGTGAGACGTAGGTTTGGGTGCAATAGAAGGAATGAAGCAGGAGATCGGAGGTAGCTCTTACCTAGTAAGGATTTGTTCTAGAGCTGTAGCTACTCGTCCTCATTTATTAATGGGGGCTGCAAAGGTGACGTTGGCCTTTTTGGTAATGTTATAAATCAGTGTTTGGATCTTTTTTTGCCTCGGGTTAACATTTCAACATGGGAAACGTGCAGAGAGCTGTGTTTGTCACTTCAGGTTCGTAATAATGATAATAACAGAAATAAATTTGGTTTTCTGCTGACTGTTATGCGGTTGTTGTGTTCTGTATATAGTTTCACTTGAGGCAAGGCGCCGAACCTGAAAAGTGAGGAGGCATTTTTTAACACACACTAAAATAATGTAGCTTTATGACACATAAGAAAAGATACAAAGGGACAGTCAATTGTAACAAGCCGAGCGAAGTTGCAAACGCGTTAAAGCTCTCGTGACCGGCAATGCGTTAACTATCAAGTCCCGCAGATTGTTCAAAGAAAATGTCACTGTCACCAGTGGTTGTGTCGCTTGCAATGGCAAAGGCATCGGAGTCATTGGTGTGTGGCTGCATTGACAGCGAGGATGGTTGTGTAGCGGTTGAAGAGGAGAGTTGAAGAGGAGGCCGGCAACCTCCGTGCCTATGTACTCAGCATGGAGTCTGGCGGCAGGCACTCATGCTTGTCCCGTGGCAGGCAAACGACAACAGGGTCAGCTGCTCGGACCAACTGTCTGGAGACTCTTCGATGATGCTGTCAGGCCCGTTGTGCTCGACTCCGTAAGTTGACAGCATGAACCCTGCCACCAGAACCCTGTCCCTATGGCTACTGCGTTTCTCCCTTGGCAACAAGGATGCTGAAGTCTGCTCGCCACGAAGGTTTCGCTGCCTGAATCAGCTGCTTGGATGGCAAGAACGCCTCGCCCCAGGATTGCCCGTTTCCGAAGTTGTTAGGACGAGACACAAGCTGTCGGGCCGTTTGTGCTCGAGTCCCAAACTCGACGGCACAAACCCTGACACCAGCGACTTTCTTCCGAGCTATTCAAGGCAGACTTCCTCACGACATTCCAGCCGGTCAACCTCCTCTTCTTTTCTGCTGCTGCCATGCCACCATCTTAATCGGTTCTCGTACTGTTTGCCGCCATATGCCCACATGTGTGATTGCCCGCCAACGCCTTCACTTCTTTTGTGCCACACGTGTCCGTTGTGCGGTGCTGCTGTAGCATCCACACTATCACGTTTGTCGCACTTCTGACACCACAACACCGAGAACATAGCACTGTCACTGTGAAGTCACGCTCACTCATTTTAATGACTTTTGTGGTGTGGACGTTGCTTAACAAAACCAGTTTGCTGCTGGTGTTATTATCATTTCTTTTCTTCGCAAAAACAGGAAGTATGCATCGCGTGAACAACAAAAGCACTGAAGAGCCTAGATATAGGAAATTCTAAAATCTGACATTAACTGTTTGTGTGGCAGGGCTTATATGACACTCAAAAACATTAAAATTGGTCAAAGTGGACGGCACAAGACCACTGATAATACTGCAGTAAAGAAAGCTGTTTCCAAAGAATCAGCCATAAAGAAAAGCTACTTTTTGCGGTTTGTTTCTCTTAAAAACTGGAACGCAAAATGTTAAGCGTAAAGCTGAGTGGCTTTAATGTGTTTGCCAACACAGTAAATGTATCGTTACTATTGTGCCTATTTATAAAGTACGCTAATTGTTCATGCTTATTTTGATATTGGTGCAGATGAACATTTTTATGCAAGAATGATTTATGAAAAAGATATGTTACCAAATATCTTGCAGTTGCTATCAGAGGAACAGTTCAAGTGCATAGAGAAAATCAAGACAACAGGCTACACATATATGGCAGCATCGGGGCTCACAATGACGCAAGAGGACATCGAAAAGAATGTACATATTGTGGCCTTGGCTGAATATGCCCTCAGGATGCAGGAGCAACTTCACCACGTCAACGAGCATTCCTTCAACCACTTCAAGATCAGGATAGGTTTGTGAAATCATTTCCTTCGTGTTCTTTGCCAGTGTTTCTAAGAACTTGAATATCTATTGCATGCTACTGCGATTGAGGTTATCAATCTATGCCTTTTTGAATTATCAACGCTGGTGCTCGTTGTGAAGCTGTGTTAACTCAAGCTTTGAAATAGTTCATATGAATTGAATGGGTTTTTTTTACACATAAAGAATGCACTGTTGAAAAACTGTTAATTTCACATGGCATTAGACACTGTGGCTACTGTGCACAATGTTTCAGTCATAAGGATAGTATGGAGCCAAAGGGCTGCATTCTTTGGTAATTTTAGTGGTATGTAGCTTTCAATTCACAAATTAGTCTTCAATTGAGGCAGAACTGGTTCATCAGCAGAATTTTTCATTGCAGAATCGGAGAATGTTGAAACGGAATCAGGCTAGACATGAAACATTGCAACTCATTTCCAAAATTTGCCCTCATGGATTGCATGGAACTTGGGAGAAGTTGCTGTTACTAGGTGCATTAGTCCTTTTTCATGTGGGATTAAGGCATTGCATGCGAATGCTGCTCAGTTATGATCTTATGAACAAGCATAAAGTTATGAGTGCAAAGCTTTTGACACATATTCCTTGCCTAAAATGGCAGTAGTTATTGGCAGATACAATTATTTAGTTGGCACTATTGAGTGCATGATTTTACATTGCTGTTCGCACGAAGTATTAACAGATTTGAACTTTGTTCTAAGTGTTTCATCATTAGGTTCTATATGGATATTCAATATTTAGAATAATTTCAGTGCTTTTGTTAGATGGAAACATTTCGTTGTAATATTCACACAAGCCATACAGTGATTACTATCATGAAAATGAAGGTGGGCCATTTGGTAAGCAAGGACAAGTTATGACATGCGCAAACCACTCAGTAATACAGTAAAAGCTTGTTAATGTGGATTTCACGGGACTGGAAATGTGCAAGTTAACCAAATTATGAAATATTGAAAGTATCAAGAAAAACTACAAAAAAATGTCTGCTACATCAATGCACTTTCAGTTTGCTGATGAATAATTGAATTCTGAACCTATTTTGCTGAATAGCACCATAAAACGGCAGTTTCCCTTAATCTGCAGCTTTCTTCTCAATGTGACCACGGCGCCAGACTTCCATGTTAAATTAGCCCGAAACATGCTATGCGCCCGCCCCGATTGCATTCCACTAACACCACCACGTGCATGCACAATAGCACTTTCACAGATAATGTGGCCAGCAACCGATAGTTCATTCATTGTGAGGTTGAGAACAAGTCGTTTAGGCCAGCATGCCAACGGAGGCTGATACCTCATTATCAACAGCTTCTGTCATGTTTGAGGCTTGTAACATTGTGCACGCATTGCATCAAGTTAAATGAAGGTGCTGAGTGCTGGATTCACATGTGTACAAAACCATGGTCACTGACTGATAAAACAGCATTGCAAAGAGCACTGCCTCATTCTGACTTTGATTGTCTGCAAACACCATTTTGACTCTTTTGCTTTGCACATTTGCGGGGCTTAGTGCTCGGCGCACCCTGCATACCATACAGATTGACCACGTTGCAACAAAGTATGACAAAATTAACAAGAGTGCGGTGCCGTTAAATATTGCATATTCTGGCTAGGACCAAGGAGCACGTCTGAATTATGATATTTTCCAAATTAATGAATGTTGTAGTAACTTTTACTGTAGTTGATTAGAACTTAAAGGGGCTAATGCATTCATCAGACGTGGTATGGTTGTCGTACTGACGAAGTCCTAGCGAACTCATGTCATCTTGTCAAATTGATGACTAAATTGACATTCTTTAATAAATGTCTGTAATCACTAAAGAAGCGTGCCTACTTGTGAGCTAGTTGCACAGTGGAGGTGTCGCTACTTGTGTTCAATGGATTGACAACCAGTCTACCATTGTCTTTCATGACAATTTAAATAAGCTCATCGGGCTGCCCTGATTTAAGATGTCTTTTCTTTGATTCGATAGACTTGTCTTCATACTGCTTGATTAACATAAATTTGGTGACCACCACTGTAACATAGTGGTTATGCCATTCCGACACTGAGTTAATGGTCACAGGTTCCTTTCATGTTGCAGTTTATGCCTTTCAGCAGGAAAAGATGCAGAAGGGATTCAGGCCTGTATTCACAAGCGAACCTTATCCTTATGCGTATGTTTTCTTTAAGTTTCTGTGCACTTTATGTTTGCTATAAGGGCATAAAAATGAAAACAGGATGATAGATAACAACAATATCGATCAATAAATAATGACACACTTGGTTTCTCAAGTGAACTAAAGGCACCAATTAGGAAACACAACGTAGGAATAAGATTTGTTCATGAATACAGGCCTTAGAGTTATGTGCACATAAAAAGTTCACGTGGCGAAAATTGATCCCCTGACATCTTGTCTCTTGATTGCACTGTACTCAGCTTGGTAAAGCACGCTACCTTGCTTATCTGTCCTTATTTCTCAACAGTGTTTGTATACCTGTCAGATGCTTGTTGCTCATGCAGTAAGAGAAATGGATGAGCTGCAGTCCGTGCAGGTAAAATGATTGACGGGCTGTGCCGAGGGGTGCACTTTAACGAGGACAACTTGCATCTGTGATAGCCAGCCTACATGCCTGTAAAATTCTCACAGATTGAAACATGGTACCAATACTATTAGCATATTGTCAGGTGTGTGCTATTATCTCAGATGGCAAAGCC
Organism: Rhipicephalus annulatus; assembly: GCA_013436015.1. Classification (NCBI taxonomy): domain Eukaryota; kingdom Metazoa; phylum Arthropoda; class Arachnida; order Ixodida; family Ixodidae; genus Rhipicephalus; species Rhipicephalus annulatus. Next base: position 93,694 of record WOVY01015437.1, on the reverse strand, counting down.
ATGTCGATGTGAATCTGGCTGATAAATGTTATGTTGGCTTTTATGCAAGCATTTGAGTCGAAATTACACCAGTATGATACCAGTGATGAGAGAGGAAATGAAAATGTGTGGTGTGTGCATTGATTAGCCATAAATTGTCACATTTAATTATGTGAGAACTGTACATTCATGTTTATTTTTTTATACATTTATGTTCAGCCAGACAAATGTTGCTCGAATAGGGAGTATACGAATTTGTGTTTTACGAATTTGTGTTGAGGTTCACATACTCTTTTTCTGTATCTGAATATGGGAAAGAGGTGGCTAAAGTGATGAAAGAAGGATTACACTAATTGCATGCTAGCTCATGTGTACCAGTTTGTTGATTATTTCTTGATGTTCTTTAACTGCCCAGGCTACACAGGACACACCATAGATATTGTCAAAGTGCCCATGGAATGCGAGCTTTGACTTAGATTCAGGGTGTAATTGGTGAGAGGAAAGTCTATCCAGTTTCTACACCTAAAAATGAAATTTTTGCCTTCTCATGCATGTTGGTGGTACTTTTCAAGAACCATGAAACTGTCGCTTGATTTCAGTGCCAATCAGTCTTATTAAGCTCACCAAATGGGGCAGCACTCTCCTGCATTTGCTCTGCCTTAGAAAAAGCTTGTGTTCACGGTCTTCAACTTTGTTTTGATGAACACGTGGCTAGATTATGAAGAGCAGGATTCCTGGATAGCACAATCGCTAAGGCATGTGAGAAATTGAAAAGATGTACCATTTTGCCTTGCAAACACAATCTTTCCCATGACTTAAAAACATTGCTTAGCGCTAAGGAGTGGAAGTCGTCTTTTCCTCCCCAAACAAATTGTTTAGCATGTGTGACCTTATGAACAAGCAGACCCAATTAAGTGTGTCAAGAAGGGCATGAAAAAAAAACGCGGTATTGAACACACACAATTCGGTGATTGCGTAGTGGGAATAATGCATCATATCCTGTTGTCATGCGATGGATCGTAAATCGGGCAGAGTGGAAGGTGCCTGAATTTTTGACTGGGTGGAAGGTCAACATCCATTAACACAGGCGACACACTCCTACCTAGTAGATTACTGTCGTGAGTGCGGATGTACCTCTGCACCTCACAGACAGCATGATACTTTCTAGGCATAAAAAGCAGCTTGCCCGAGAAATTATTTCTTCAACGTCTGACGAAAGAATGAAAGATGCTTTAGCCAGCCATCAATTAAGCTTTCGGATAAAAAATACATTTATTTCATCAGCGTGTGTCGCAATTCGACATGGAATTCGTTTTGTGGATATTTACAGCACAAGTGCACTTCATAGGTCCTTTTTCTTTTCTTTTTTTGTAGTGTTTTCGAGCACTGCACTGTCCTGAGCATGAATCTGCATCAACAAGCTCAATTTCCCCCTCTAAGTAAGAAGCAATAATTGTCAACTAGGCTCAAACTTAAACTTAAATTTTTTGTTAAAGAATATCGTGTGTAAGCTGGGACATTTTTAGTATCAACCATGTGCACCCACTCCAAGTAATTTTCATGGATTCTGAGATAAACTGCTTGCATTCTTATATCTTGCATAGACAGCATATGGGCTCAAAAATGTTGTAATCTTGTGTGCATTTCACACGGGCTGTGTGAACCTCTCTTACAGTATTGTTATTGAATGGAAGGAAAATTGTGACATCTTCAGCTATTTTCACAACAGATCGATGTCGCCAATAACTGTCCTTTATTGTCATTCAGAAAAGTCCTCGACAGTTCAAGCAACCAAGGCATTGTTAATATCTATAAGAACAGACTTGCATGAACGGCTGTAAACTCAAAATGACGCAGTATACCACACATAACCGCCGCTCTGCTGTCTGGTGTTAAGTGTATGTGCTCCCCCTCCTTCTTTACTCCTTTCAATTTTCTCCATCCCTTGCCCCTATGCAGGGTAGCACACCAGTTACTCTAAACTGGTTGACTTCCCCGCCTTTCCTCTACTCTCTTGTTTCCTTTCCTTTTAAGGCTGGAATATATTCTTGCATTTCTCATATTTTTGTCGAACTACGTTTTCAATCGTCATTGCAGGCCTGAATGTGGGACCTGTTGTTGCTGGTGTTATTGGGGCAAAGAAGCCACATTATGACATCTGGGGCAATGCTGTCAATGTTGCAAGTAGGATGGATTCCACGGGTGAAGTGGAAAAAATTCAGGTAAAGCAAGTTTTATAGTTTTGCACTCGAATACAGTTTTGTGCTATGATGTTGGAACCGCGAGGGCAGCAGGGGGAGGGGAGGAGGTGCTTGAGCGGTCATTGTTCTTGATTTGCGATAGAAAAAGCGTAAGAGGGAAGAAGCAGGTGAAGATACCTATCTATGGAAAGTGTAAAGGAAGGGGCAAAAATGGAATACAAGCAGATTGCCACACAAGTGTGCTGGTTTTGGAGTTTTTAATCTCAAGCAAGCTCCTCCATGGTAAAGAGTAATTGGACAAAATAGGAGAGGGCCCTTGCTTCATCGCATAATGAAGATGGCGATAGAAGAGCCTTTAAGAAGATTGCAAATCTGTGCTTGGTGAAATGCCTCATTGAGTGAGCTTGCATTTGCCGTTTTTGCTGGACCGGAGGATATCCTCATGTGAAATTTCATGTCTTGAGACAAGTGGGAAAGAGGTTCTTCAGATGTTCTCACAATTTGTGGCATAGCGTGGCAGACAGCTGCGACAATTGGTAGTTATTCATGTGAAAAAGTCAGGGCATGCAAACATGGACACAACAGAGAAGTTGAAGGGGCTATGACGTGGGAACCTAATAATTTGTGTTTTTTCAGCAAAAATGGGAGGTTCTCTTATGCATATACAGTGGACTCCCATTAAACAAAACTCGGTTAAACGGAAAAGCCGCATAAACGAAACTTTCCAGGCACATTTGGTTGGTCTCCTATATATTTAATGATAAAGAGTTTCGGGTAATCGGAACATTTTTTCTCGCTTACGTCGGTGAAATGGAACTAAAACAGGCAAAATCCATGAATGGCGAAAGTGGCCACGGCAGTCTAGCAATCGTAAAACAAATGCCAAAGTTAGCCTAGCCTACCCAAGCCAATCCGGCGATTGCACATGTCCGCGCACGCCGAGCAGCAATCGACGTCTCGTCGTGAACTTGAGGACGGCCTTGAGGAACCATCCTGAGCTCATTTCAGTGGCTGACAGGGCAGCAAGAGATGCTGTCATCCTGTTGCAGTGCTACTTTGAACACTATGGTGGCACAGAGTTCTTGCCCAGACTTTCAGCAATGCACTTCTACTATGTGAGAAAGTGCTTGAACAAGGCTGAGCAAGTTGTTATCGCCTCCCTTTTTCCAAGTCAGCGATATTAGCAATATTTTTCTTCCTAATCAACTATATTACTGTTGTATACTTCAAAATCTCTTTGTTCAGTGAGCGACAGTTACTGCTTTTGAAATAAAGTTATATTTCATTCATTTTGTAAGCTTTGCTTAAATGAAACTTCTCATAAATGGAACAAATTTTCTTGTCTCTTCAAGTTCTATTTAATATGAGTCCACTATAGAAGTCTGAAAAGTGAACCTTTAAAAATATTTCGGGACAAAACAAGCTCGAAAAGTGCCCGGCTGTAAACCTTGCTCACCTCCGGCAACCGCCATTTTGCTATGGCGCGTGTGACGTCATGAGCTGGAAGGAGCAGAGTTGTCGCCTTTTACTAAAGTTTCAGCCGTTGCAAATTGTTCAGTTTCAGTTCCAAGCCGAAGGAAGCTAAAATATCTCAATTTGACACGTAGCCTATCATAGAACATTATCATTTGTCAGAATGCAGGCGCTTGCTCAGGCAACTGCTTGTTACATCACGGCTCGTGAGTGTGTCAGTGTAGCACGACTCCCAGGCTGCTAGTGTGCTTATAATATTATTAAATTCTAAATTGAGTACTTGACCAAATGCAACAATATTTTGCCAGCTTATTTGTGAATGCGGAAGATAACCCGGATAACACAGATTATGATAAAAAATTGGGTGTCATGGCCCTTTGAAGATTGCACAAACGCCGTTTGTCTTACCTGTCGTCGTGTTTGCATGCCCGGTCTCTCCAACTGAAGCACCAGAAAAGTACTGAGAAATAGCGTACATTATATCTAGAGACTCTCGGAACTTAGGTTCTGGGTTCCTCGGAACCGCTGATGATGATTTTGCAGCACAATAGGTTTAAAAAAAAAGTGGAAGGGGAGGTGTTTCCTCGATCATTGTTGCATACTTGAAATCCCCCAAAACGGGTATGGGGTGTCTGTGCTTGCTTGGGATTCCTCCGTGATCAAAATGGTGGTGGGGGCCATGATTAAAATGCCATTTCAGGCATTTAATCTCTGCTAAAGTGAAAAAAAAAATAGCATAGTGGACGGTTTCAACATCTGAAACATGAGACATTCTTATTTGTTGGCTCTGCAGGCTAGTATGTTGCAGTGCAAGAGAAGTAAGTCAGCCATTGAAACTGCTTTGTGGGCACGGTGATATTCTAAATATTACATTTTACGTTGCACACAGGTGACGCAGGAAGTTTACAGTATACTGGAGCCCCTGGGCTACCCGCTGGAATGCCGTGGTTACATCACTGTGAAAGGCAAAGGGGACATGCTCACCTATTTCCTGACGGGCAGACGGAAACCCGCCGTCGAATCTGCCAACAACCGGTTGTAACACGCCACTTTTGCTCCAAAGACTTTGCGTAATGCAGGCCCAACTGCTCCACGTGCATATATGTACGTGCATAAATGTGAATTGTTTTTCATTACCATTGTCACGAATACCACACACGAGTGCACCAGGCAGGCCTACTTGTATGAGCTCTCACCGTGTTGTGAATACAAGTGTTGCTAGAGAAACCCTCAGAGCTGCCTGCTCTTGTCTAAAGGGCGTAGTGTCATTCTACAAACCTTTACATTCCATTGTGTGTAGCATATTCTTTTTCCCTGTAGGCATCAGCCATCACCTGTTTGTTACAATGTTACAGGCTTAGTCCACTGTGCATAAGATTCCCCATACACAGTTTCACGTTGGTTAAGTTGCAGCTTCTTTAAGTATGTGTTAGCGTCTGGGTTTATTTCAGTGTTTTCGTGGCTTCCTTGTTGTTGAGAGGACCAATGTACAGTAGCCAGTGTGTGCCAACTGTGTAAGAAAACGTGAGAAAGCTGTTAGTGTGCACGAGAAACCAAAAAAAAAGGAAAGCCTGAGTGAGGTTCATTTATAAGCCATCGGTAGTTCTTCTAGTGGTGACTCAGAAGTCGCAATGGTACTTCAAAAGCTGCACAGTGACTGTTTTGACCGTGCATAATAGTTCTGGGTTCTCTGCTGTAACGAGAGCTTTCATTTCTGCCTTTTCACAATTCAAGCAACCTGGCCATGTCAACGAAGATGCTAGTAGCCGTGACAGTGAGTGTGGAGCACTCTCCACGCTCGCCATCATGGCTACTAGCGGAGCGGCGCTCATTAACACCCCCAGGTTTAAATGGACATAAATGCCCCTTGAAGTAGAAGTCATGACCGCTGCTGTAGCTCAGTTGGTAGAGCACAGGACGTATCATATGACAGTTGGAGGTTCAGTCCCTGTCAGCCGCAACTTCTCTTTTCATCCACTTTTCTTTCTTCACATTTGCATTACATTTACTACAAATAACATCCTATATACTTTCCTTGGCATCATTGTCTCTCATTTCTCATTAATATTGTGTCTAACAAAAAGAAATGAGCCGCTAAGTTTTCACTTTACACCATGCTCTTGTGCTGTCTCACGTGTGTGCATTTTCAAAAAAAGGGCTTGTGTAAGTCGGGCAAAGCCCCAACAGGGCTGGTGGGCACGTTTCACCTTCTCTTGTTAACCATCTATATGTACATAATGCATTGGCAGTGATTCAGCACGAGCCCGTTCGTAATGTTAATAATGTTCTATCTACGACTCTAGGCAAACCTTGAGCATGACGGCTCTGCTATAAAATTTCTGTAGCGAGTATGTGCCTCTGATATTGGACTAATCCCATCACGTTCCGCTTTTCTTGCTAACCATCTGTACGGAATGCCAGGGCAGTCATTGAGTTCATGTGGCTTCATGAAAATAATGACTATTAGTACACGCATCGACTATAACAGCTCTGCCATAAAAAAATGGTTATTTTCACAGCCTTTCTTCATGAAAAATGCTAGCTAAAGCCTCTGCTATTTGAAATCTTCTGGAAATAATTTTGGCACATAGGTACTGTTCTGCAATTTTTTTTTAGGTTTGTATGTGTGTATGTGTGTGGAAGGAAGAAGAAGGGGGAGAATTGCAGGGATGAGAAATGCCTGAAAAATGTAGTAGCTTTCTGTTTGACTGCATTGTTGGAAGGTTCTCATTCAACAGGCATTTGTACTCCTTACTTGGTGAAAAGCTAGTGAGCAACTTTATTTTTTTTTTTTTTTGGTCAACTTGCCATGCTGTTGGGGCATTGGTTTAATTAAACTATGGCAGCCTTCAAAGTATTAATTTCACCCTGTATGACACCATTTTTCTTCTTTTGAGACGTCGCTCTGATTATTTTTTTCCGCTGTACACTAACAAGAGCTCAACGTAAGTGGCATCTTCCTAATGAGTTGTGAACATAGGTTTGCAGAATAGATGAGTGACCTCTGACATGTATTTCTGCTCACTTGAGAGCAGCAAAGCTTGAGAATTAGGAAGGGTGCACAAGTGTGCGTGCAACTGTATGTGCCTGTTGCGTGCGAAAATCGGGTATTTTCATTTACTGGTCGTTACTGTTAGAGTTCTATGAGCTGTTGTATATATTGACGCGCGTATGTGCCAGTGCGTCATCACAATATTTCAATCCCCCTTTTACGTGATTACGCTAACTTTGGTCTTGAAGGGCCCTCTGCTACGAGCCTTCTTAATCGCTAATGCAAGCGTAGTGTAGAGAATCAGACTATCAAGGAGCGATATTGAGAAGTCTCGCCGATGTACTATATTCTGTACCATACTGTAGATCAGCAGTGCTCTTCAAATGTCCTATCATTGTGTAAAGCCATCACTCACACTCTGCAGCCACATCTCACTATCCTCAACGCTTGGCAATCAGTGTAAATGACCTCATACATGTTTATTATTGTCATGCCCTGCGTGTGGGGAATCGTTCATCTATTGCACACTCCTCCTGGTGCACGCAGCATTCGCACTGAGTCTAGCAGTGGTTAGTTGCTTGGGCTGGAATGGACCATTTCGATGCGTGTTCTCTGTACAGTCTGTTCTAATTGTTAATTCCTGCATAGTCAGCGCATAGCATGTAGTATTTCGAACCGTCGTTTATGGTGTTGTTTCTTGGACGCGTTCGTTTTTCATTGCATCCCTTTTTTTTTCTAGTCAGCATTGGGGATCAGTTTTGTCTAAAGTTGAAATTACACTACAGATCTGCCCTGTCATTCTAGTCGTAGTAAGAGTGTTGCTGGGAGACAGGCGTTACAGGCCTAGCACCCTCTGCTTTGTTTGAGTGATGGGTCTCTTGTTTGCATAGTACAGCTAGTGAGTTGGTATTTTTGTTTCGTTTGCAGTGATTTGGCTTAAGCTCTGTGAAACAGTTTATATGCCGCCTTATTTCATCTATACACTCTGGATCTTATTCATTTACAGCACCGAGTACAAAATCTCTTGCTGCCTGCACAAGTTCTTGAGCCAACTTTTTTGCTCCATACATAAAATTGCCTGTAACAATGACCAAGTCTTAAATGTTGAATAGTTAATTTCATGTTCTTAAAAGCTGAGGCATCCTTTAGTCTCACTGTAACACATGTACGAGCGTGCCTGAAGTTGAAATACTGTGAGCAAAAGTTAAGGCTGGCAGGAATATTTCAAGGTAGGACTGAATATAAATTGAAAGATAGTACTGGCGAGTCTAAAGTACATGCCTTGTGAAACAGCTTATGGTGCACACAAACATGTGCATAATGTTATGATCAGAACATTTGTGCCACAATGTGCTCAAACATTATCTGAGCATCTTGCAAAATAGAAAAAAAAGAAGTTGAAACACCTTTCAGCTGCTGTAAAAAAAAAAAAAAAAGGTGAGCTCAGTGTTAATGCGGGTCTTTGAAATCCTTGAAAAGCCTTGAATTCGAAAATTTCCTTTTCAAGGCCTTTAAAGTGCTGTAATATTTGGAAATCTTGGAATTTCCTTTTTTTTTAATACACATTGTCACACATTTCACAGCGCATTATTTGTGATGCTGTAAATGTGTCAGGTGACATTTGTAATGTGTGCCCATCACAAAAGAATTGAACATCAGTAGCTTTTGTGTGGAACAAACACCGTGCATTTCTGGAAACTCAGCAAAGGCAGGAACTGGAGGATGGGAAACAGAAAAATAAATGATGCATTGAGAAGGACGTTGAAATGCTTACAAAAAAGAAAAAGAAGCGAAAACCCGCTAATAAGGAATTAATAGCTAGAGCACACTCATAGGCAGAAAGGCAAGAGACAATTAGCGACCTGACATGCATCATCAAGTGAAATAGCCTGGGGAAGGCTGCCAAGGCCAAGTAGCTGGAGATAGTGAATATTGATATGGAAATTTAGAAAAATCAATAAGGCAGCCCTTAGTGACAAGGGTTCCTTATATAAGTATTCCTTAGTTTTCCCTATAGTATGAGTAAAAGCTTGCATCTTGTGTTGTACTGAAAGTGGTTACCTATGCAACTTTAAGGAAAAATCATTCAAAGTTGTCTAAAAAGAAAATTTCATTAAAGCCATGTTTTTGATGTCTGCTCCTTTTAAGATGAATTCTACTTATTTCAAACCTCCATCCTTCCCTGAACATCTGTTAGTTGGGTTTCTAGCAGACAATGTGGTCTTTGAAAATTTGCACACGTAGCCTTGTAAGTCCTTGAAAACCCTTAATTTTTTGTCATGTAAATGAGCATGAACCCTCTGAGCTGCTCTTATCCTGCAAACTTAATCATGCCATGTTATTATATTAGCGTCGACGTGTGCTAAGGCCATTTGTGATTACCAATCACAGTGGGCAGAAGGGTGCATTTCATTTTGGGAAAACAATTCCAAGTGTAGATCAGGTGGAGGAATTTTCTTTGTTATGCTGTGGAATGCTATCCAGCTTAGCCAGATGTTGCAGCTTTCCACGAATCTTGCCATTAAAGCAATTTTCTAGACATTGGGATATGCTTTATGGAATTGAAAGTATTGAAAAGCTTTTCTGGTGTTAAATTCTTTTAAGTGAACGAGAGTCTGTGCGCATGAAGTGGGTCTAACCTTTACTAAGACTGCTTCACTAAATGGTCTGGAAAGATTGGAATGATAGCTCTGTTTAGTGATTAAGAAAACATCAGAAGTTTTCATACCCTTGGAAAAAATTGTTTCATTTGTACATCTTGGTCACACTTAGTCTTCGCTTGTGCAAACTTGTTGTGTATTTTTGCCTTAAGTCTACCATTGGAACATCATTTTTTCGATTAAGCATTTACAAATTTTCTGTCAGGCTTGTTACTAATCTGACAAAATTTGTCTTTGAAATACACCTTACTTGCTTTTTGTGTTCAATCTTATTTCACATTTAGAAATCCACTAATTTTGAGAAGTCGCCTGTGTAGTTTTTAGTAATAAGTTTGTATAGGTGAAATGTGGTTACTGTATAAGCACTGGTTTGGTATGTCATAACATACGTAAGGCAGCTCCTTCTAAGGAACATAGGAGCATGCTTGGCTGCTGACATCTCATTCTTGTATGTTCGGTACAAGTCGTCAAGTTTGTGTGAGGCATCTCATTCCTGTGCCAAACAGTTTCTGAAAAGTAAATTATTTTCAGTTACTCATACACAATTCACACACACATCCTTGTGAAATACGTTTGGCAAACACATTTCATCTGTCTTACTGTGCAAGGCATCAATGCATGAAAATGTAAATGTTGCCCGTTGTTTTCTTTCTAACATACTTTATCATGTAACGTGAAGTTTTAAACACTGTGTACATAGCCTGCTTGAAGAAAGTTTGTTTCTACTGAGCCTTATCTTTCCTTACTTTTTTTTTTGTTGTTGTGCTTGGACAACATGACAGATTTCTCGAGGCTTGTGAAGTTGTCCAAAGGTGCATCTGCTACTTTTGAGACGTATATAAATAATGTTAAATGTGACTTATGTGTGGTTTCTCTTACATTACCATCAGAGGATATATCTAGTCGCATAGCCGTACATATACCATTGGTGTAGCCTGGGGGACTCAACCCTCCTCGTACACACGTATGCAGAATTTGTCTACAGTATTGTGTAAATGGATGATGTGTCTGTGTGCGTGCATGTGTGTGCCTGCAGATAAGGGTGGAGGGCCCCCTTCCCTAAATAAAATCCTGGCTCTGTTCTTGCATGGTGCATTCCCTTTGTGCCTATGAAATGCTATTGCTGCTGATGGCCAGTAAACCTGTATTGACATTCCGTATAATTTGTAACTCTACAAAAATATTCTTCAGGTGTTTGCACTAAGATTTCCATTTACACCCCTCGTTAAATGTGCTAGAAACAGAACCTTTTGTTTTCTTTGCTACCAATAAAACTGGAAACGAGGATATGATTAAGAAAGTGTAAGTTTTGGGCTTTCACCATGGCGTGAATTCAAACTATGAGTGCTTGGTCAGTTTCCTAATGGGGCACCTAAATTACCAGGGATTGCTTTCACAAAGCATATTATTTATGCTAAAGAAGTCTTGTATGCACGTGAGCTTGCTGTGCAGCATTGTGTCAAGATATAAGGGCTTCACACAAAGGTCGTGCCTTTGAGATTTCTCGATGCACTGTTAACTGGCTGTCACTTACGCAAAGCTTTTTACCTTGGGTGCAGTGCATATGCTTCTGAGATACTGCGTGTGTCAGTGGGCAGATTACCAAGCATTTACATTGCAGTATGTTCGTCCTGGATACATAGTTGGAGGCATCCAGAACTCTATTGGTGTGGTTTCACCAAGTTCTCGCTGTCATGCTATTACGTCCTCAAGTAGGCGTGTGGGGGTTTATTGGTACACGGTTTGGGTGACGAGCCCTGCAGGACCAGGATGCAAGAGAGACCTTCATTCTCGGTCGTCCCCCTTCACTTCTTCCTCTTTTTTTCAGTGCAGCACATACGCCGCGTAACATTTCCTCCCTCGTAGACAAAGCGCGCCTCGCCTTACTGATTGAAAGGTTTCAGGCGAGCCACATGCTTGACCTCTGTCTTGCGAGAGCGTCTCCCACTAGCTGTGAGGTGTGCGATGCGGTAGTCGACGGTGCTCAGGCGGTCAAGAACAACGAACAATCCGGTGTAGTGTGCAAGCAGTTTTCGGCACAAGCCACGCTGGCGCAAAGGTTTCCTCACCAACACGTGGTGTCCTGGACTATACGTGACTTGTCGGTGCTTGCTGTTATAAGGGATTTTCGATCTGTCTTGCGAGGCTATTGTGCGTGAACGGGCAAGGCGCCGAGTTTCTTCGGCGAAACAAAGAGTTTCTGCTAGAGGGACAGCGTAACAAGGCTTTACTTAAGTTAACACTGATTTCATCTAAACCACTATGTCATGGTAGACAACAGAAAGCACTGGGGAAACACTTTTAAATGCGAAGCATTTGTTTGGGTACTGCAGGCACTTTTGCCGTCTGTATATCTGTCTATCTAGCCGCCTACGTCTGGATGCTGTCGGGATTACTCCTTCACTTTAGGTAAACTGAAATCAGTATGGGAGGGTTTGTGTGGCGAACATGACTTGCTATTCATGACATGAATAGTAAGAAAATCCCGTTTCATACTTTGTCAAACTCTTTCTGCCAAACGTATGGCTCATACCTGCAGGTAGGTATGTGCCAGAGGTATTGGGGTATGTCCCAGAAATTATAGACATTTTATATCAACACTGCTAAGAACAAATGTCAGGTCCCAGCAGGAATTGAACCCCAGCATTCTGTGTAGCAACCAAGTATTCTACCACAGAGCCATGCCTGGTCTAGGAGCTCCTTTTATAATAGATCCTAATGCTCATGAAACATCAATTGCAGTTGCAGTACTGGCTATCCGACTTTGTTAACATTACCCATGTACTCCTATATTACAAACGTCACATCGAGTTAACGTCAATTGTAAAGTGCCATTCGCTGAAGTTGGTTTATGTAGCAAGGTCCAGGGCTGCCATCATCGCGAGCACAAGCGCATCATAGCTTACCACTTCCTGGTTTTGCTAATACACATGTTGCTGTTGGCATCATTGTGCAACTGTAAACTCATTATATAAAAAACATATGCGACTGTTCAATTTCTGTCTGTGCGTACAACATTTACACATATCTCTAGTGTGACTTCGTAAGGTTTTTCTGAAGAAATTATTAAACACAGTCACGTTCCATCCGCGTTCTTTGGATAACATCATCATCATCAGCCTGTCTACGTCCACTGCAGGACAAAGGCCTGTCCCATGTTCCGCCAGTTAACCCGGTCCTGTGCTTGCTGTTGCCAATTTATACCCGCAAACTTCTTAATCTCATCTGCCCACCTAACCTTCTGTCTCCCCCTACCCCGCTTCCCTTCTCTGGGAATCCAGTTGGTGACCATTAATGACCAGCGGTTATCCTGTCTACGTGCTACATGCCCGGCCCATGTCCATTTCCTCTTCTTTATTGCAGCTATGATATCCTTAACTCCCGTTTGTCCCCTAATCCACTCTGCTCTCTTCTTGTCTCTTAAGGTTACACCTACCATTTTTCTTTCCATTGCTCGCTGCGTCGTCCTCAATTTAAGTTGAACCCTCTTTGTGAGTCTCCAGGTTTCTGCTCCGTAGCTAAGTACCGGCAAGATACAGCTGTTATATACCTTCCTCTTGAGGGACAGTGGCAATCTACTTGTCATAATTTGAGAGTGCCTGCCGAATGTGCTCCACCCCATTCTTATTCTTCTAGTTACTTCAATCTCGTGGTTAGGCTCTGCGGTTATTACCTGCCCTAAGTAGACATAGTCTTTTACAACTTCAAGTGCACTATTACCTATCGCAAAGCGCTGCTCCTTTCCGAGGTTGTTGTACATTACTTTCGTTTTCTGCAGATTAATTTTAAGACCCACCTTTCTGCTCTCCTTGTCTAACTCCGTAATCATGAGTTGCAATTCGTCCCCTGAGTTACTCAGCAATGCAATGTCATCGGCGAAGCGCAGGTTACTGAGGTACTCTCCATTAACTCTTATCCCTAACTGTTCCCATTCTAGGCTTCTGAAAACGTCCTGTAAGCACGCAGTGAATAGCATTGGGGAGATTGTGTACCCCTGCCTTACACCCTTCTTTATTGGTATTCTGTTGCTTTCTTTATGAAGCACTATGGTAGCAGTTGATCCCCTGTAGATTTCTTCCAGAATGTTTATATATATTTCATCTACGCCCTGATTCCGCAGTGTCTGCATGACGGCTGATATTTCTACTGAATCAAACGCCTTCTCGTAATCTATGAAGGCTATGTATAGTGGTTGGTTATACTCTGAGCATTTCTCTATTACCTGATTGATAGTATGAATGTGGTCAATTGTTGAGTAGCCTGTTCTAAATCCTGCTTGTTCCTTTGGTTGATTGAATTCTAATGTTTTCTTTACTCTGCTAGCAATTACCTTTGTAAATAGCTTGTATACTACAGAGAGCAAGCTGATCGGCCTGTAATTCTTCAAGTCCTTGTCATCTCCTTTCTTATGTATTAAGATGATGTTAGCGTTCTTCCAAGACTCTGGTACTTTTCCCGTCAGGAGACACCTCGTAAATAGAGTGGCTAGTTTTTCTAACACAATCTGTCCTCCATCTTTCAGCAGATCTGATGTTACCCGATCCTCACCAGCAGCTTTGCCTCTGTGCATGCTCTCCAAAGCTTTTCTGACTTCTTCTATCATTACCGGTGGGGTGTCGTCTGGGTTACTGCTAGTTCTTATAGTATTAAGGTCGTGGTTGTCTCGGCTACTGTACAGATCTCTGTAAAACTCCTCCGCTATTTTAACTATCCTATCCATATTGGTAGTTATTTTGCCTTCTTTGTCCCTTAGTGCATACATCCGCCTTTTGCCTATCCCAAGTTTCCTCTTCACTGCTTTGACGCTTCCTCCGTTTTTCAGAGCGTGCTCAATTCTCTCCATATTATACCTTCTTACATCGCATACTTTACGTCTATTAATCAACTTCGAAAGCTCTGCCAGTTCTATTTTGTCTGTTGTACTTGACACTTTCATGATTTGACGCTTCTTAATCAGGTTCTTCGTTTCCTGGGAAAGCTTGCCGGTGTCCTGTCTAGCTACCCTGCCTCCAACTTCCACTGCACACTCCGTGATGATACTCGTCAGATTATCATTCATTGTATCTACGCTAAGGTTGGTTTCCTCGCTAAGAGCAGAGTACCTGTTCTGCAGTGACACTCTGAATTCCTGTACTTTCCCTCTCAGTGCTAGCTCATTGATTGACTTCTTGCGTATCAGTTTCTGTCGTTCCTTCTTCAAGTCTAGGCGGATTCGAGCCCGTACCATTCTATGGTCACTGCATCTTACCTTGCCAACCACTTCCACATCCTGCACGACTCCTGGGTGTGCAGTCATTATAAAGTCTATTTCGTTCTTATTTACACCATTAGGGCTCCTCCATGTCCACTTGCGGTTTTCTCGTTTTCGGTAGAAGGTATTCAAAATACGCAGATTATTGCGTTCTGCGAATTCTACTAGTAGCTCGCCTCTGGCGTTTCTAGTGCCGATGCCATAATCTCCTACTGCCTGGTCTCCAGCCTGCTTCTTCCCTACCTTTGCATTAAAGTCGCCCATTACTATAGTATACTGTGTTTTCACCTTACTCATTGCCGATTCCACGTCTTCATAGAAGCTTTCAACTGAAGCGTCATCATGGCTGGATGTAGGCGCGTAAGCCTGTACTACCTTCATTTTGTATCTTTTATTCAGTTTAATTACAATGCCTACCACCCTTTCATTAATGCTATAGTAATCCTCTATGTTGCCAGCTATGTTTCTGTGAATTAGGAACCCTACTCCCAGTTCTCTTCTGTCTGCCAAGCCCCGATAGCAAATGACGTGCCCATTCTGTAGCACAGTATAGGCCTCATCTGTCCTCCTAACCTCACTCAGCCCTATTATATCCCATTTAATGCCTTCTAGCTCCTCGAATAATACAGCTAGACTTCCCTCACTAGATAACGTTCTAACGTTAAACGTTGCTAAGTTCAAGTTCCAATGGTGGCCTGTCCGTATCCAGAGATTCCTAGCACCCTCTGCTGCTTTGCAGATCTGACCGCCGCCATGGTCAGTTGCTCCGCAGCTGGTGGGGACTGAGGGCCGTGAGTTAATTGACGAATGCCTACGGGAGGGGGTGGCCAGATACTGCACCAGGGTGGCCAATCCTTCTCTGGTGAGATCATCGGTGCGTACCGGCGTTAAGCCGGTACGATCAGACAGTAGTGGGAATGCTCCATGCATGTCTTCCTTATTGTTGTTCAGCAGCGTTGGCGGCCACCCACCACGGAGCCCAACGAGGGGACGCTACAAGTTTACAAATGCTGAAACCTGCAGACGCCAGCCGTACAACGCCACTCTAACCCAATGCGCCTAGACCAAGGCTTTGGATAACATCGATTCCCAATTAACGCACGTGGGATATGCTGAATGTTTTCTTTAGGCCATGTGATGATGTGAAAATTAAGTATTATTAGCATGCAACAACCTCATGATGTGACGTGTTTATCTATGTAGCCGGCTGAGGAGATAGCTGTTTTCTATGACAACCAATTGACACGGTTTCTCTTATACGCATTTGCAGATGTGCAGCATTTAGTGTTTAATTTGCTATGCTTGAACATTAGTTATAATTAATTTCTGCAACATGTATCTAAAATTCAAAATTATATAACTATCTTTATTTGAATGCTGTGTATTCTCATCCGTCACTGTAGTGGTCATTTATAATACTTATATAGTATACCTTACGGCGTTCACAGTTCACATGCTGTGCTCTGCACAAAAAGATGCAGAAAGAATGGTATGTATGTAATACACCTCGCCACAGTACAGATATGTAAATAAATACAGTGAAAGCTCGTTGATTCAAACTTGAAGTGGACTTTAATATTGTTGAATCGAATTAGAAGGTGGGTGCTAAAATGAATGAACATTCCACCACACAGTGCGGGCAGAAACAGAAGAAGCCACTTGTGAACTCGTTATCGTCAACTAGGTGCCACTATCCGTTTGTGGCAAGTGATTTCATAAAAAAAGAAAAAAAGTACGGCTTTTTGTTTGCATCTGCTTAGTAGACTAGCAGTGTTGTATAGTTGGCTCTCTAGCTCTGCTAAAAGGCGTTAGTGCAAAGCACGAGGGGGCACACATAAACAACGAAGAGTAGAGTTTTCTTGCAGGTGTACCTTGAATGTTTCCTACAGACAGAGTACAAGCAGAAAAAAGTCAGAACAAAACAAGCAGTGTGAAATAAACACAAGAACACACCCTTCAAATGCCGTGTGGCCACACTGGCGTTTTCCAAAATGCTGATCCCGTTTTGGCCAAGCGTATAATACCACGGACGCATGGGTCAAAGTGCTTCTCATAGACTCTTTCTGAAAGACGCTTTAAATCATGAGGCCAACTGGTGGACACATTTTCTTAAAAAGCAATAATCACTTGGAATTATTAGCCTGCAATATAAAGCACCACTTTTTAGGCACATGTGAGCATAATAAAGCAAGGGATATTTTACGTTAATTATTCATAATTAAAATGTTCATTAAAAGTATGCCTTGTGTGAACACTCTTAACTCAAGTTCTGCTTGTTAAACATTTTTCACTTTTTGCAGGCACATATAAAAAGCTTTGGCCTGTGCAGTAAACCAAAGCAAATAAGATCTGATAAATAGTAAAAACATAGTAATTAAATAAAAAATAAGCACTAACACTAGGGTCGCCTTCGTATAACAGGCAGCTATACTAAGTTTTGTGGCACGATTTTGCTCATGAAGGTTCATGGCACGCCTAATATTGTGATAAGGAAGTGGGCCAAGTACTAATCAAGAAAATGTTAATTAGCAAAAGAGCTACGACTGTTCGCGTACGGAAAGAATGTCAGAGATATAAGTTTTGAGAAAACCGACAACAAAGATTTGAAACAGGTGCAGTGCTTACACAAGATCCTCGGGGAGGGGGGGGGGGCTAAATACTAAATCATCATTATCATCATCAGCACCACTATGTCCACTGCAGCAGAAAGGCCTCTCCCATGTTGTGCCAGTCATGTAACTCGGTCCTGTGCTTGCTGCTGCCATTTTATACCCACAATCTTCTCAATCTCATCTGCCCACCTAACTTTCTGTTGCCCATAACCCGCTTGCCTTGGGAATCCAGTTATTTACCCTTAATGACCAGTGGTTATCCTGTCTACGCGCTACGAAATTCTCAATACCTGTTGCTAGTTCCATCGTGGACCTTACTATTGTGTGCCTCTTCTCTAGCGGCAACTCTAATTTCTGTTCGAGCTTGTTTTGCAGCAACAGTGACATGACGAGATGCTTTCACGCTACTGTGCTGATCGTTTGTGAGGCACGCTTTTCCAGTGTGCACAGGTCAGCCGACGAAGTGTTGGTGCAGGAAGAAAGACATTAGCTCACTTGGTGAGGTGGTGACGCCTTCTCTTGCGCCAAGCCGGTGTCAGTCCCGTGTTTATGAAACGTTTTAGGGATTTTTAGGTTTTAAATAATGCAATTATTTATTGGTTATTTCTGTTAATTTGATTGTTTTAAACCTTGTTCGTTCATTTCAACCCTGATTTGAGCATTTTTTAGCCTTGTTATGACCTAGTGAGCGTGAGCGTAATCACGCCATATGAGATGTATGAATGAACGACAAACGAGTTCCTTTATATGATCCGAACTTATGAGCCCCTAAACTACCTCAGATTATTTTTCAAATACCCCAAGGGAACGCGCATCCTGTACAGAATGCCATTACGATCAGTGACGCACGTGTTGCAGCGCTACGAGCCGCCGCTACTACACAAATTCGAAGAAACAATCCCCCCAACTCCCCGGGCCTTTTCGGCCTCCGTGTGACGTTGAGAAGTTAAATCTGACGCGCAGTGCATTCATGCTGCTATTGGTCGGGCAACCGGTGTTTTGCAACATAGAGTTTCAAATAATAATAATAATAATAATAATAATAATAATAATAATAATAATAATAATAATAATAATATAATAATGTATGAGAGAGAGAGCTCTTTATTGAAAAACAGAATTTAGCCGGCGTGTGTATGTCGCTGTCTTGCTACTCTGCGTGGGGAAGGGAATTGGGGACTGAAAGGCAGAAGAGAGAGGGAAAATATTAGGAATTAAAATGGAAAGATAAAAAAATGAACATACCGACATTTTTTTGCCTCTTGGGCGGGCACGTGTTCTGACAGCATGACTTCAGTTTTCAAGGCGCCCCTATATACAGTTTCTCTAGCTGAGCGATATTGTCTAAATACGCCAATAAAAGTTTCATCGCTTGCCTCTGTTGCGTGAAGTCGGGGAAAGGGCTCAGGACACAATCAACTAATAAAGTTCTTTGGGTTAACAGATGCATGCAGTGCTCATAGAGCGCACGCTCATCGGCATACGCTCGGTACTCAAACAAGAGATGTTCTACAGTTTCTATGGAGCCACAGTTATTGCAGAATGGACTGTCTACTTGACCGAAGCGATACCGTAAATTGTTTCCATAAGCACTGCTGAGACGGAGACGGTGGTAGAGGGTTTCCAGGTGGCGATGGATTCGGGATGGGAGTCTAGTTAGAACTGTGGCAGTTTGGGCTAGTTGGTATGGCATGGCGATAGTTATAGAAGTGTGGCAGCTTGGGCTAGTTGGTATGGCACGACGATAGTTATAGCGCGAGAACCAAACGACGACACAGAGACAAGAAGGACACGAAAGACACAAGCGCTCGTGTCTTTCATGTCCTTCTTGTCTCTGTGTCGTCGTTTTGTTCTCGCGCTATAACTATCGTCATAGTTATAGCGCGAGAACAAAACGACGACACAGAGATGTGGGTAAACTCTATGCTTTGCAAGCATCTGTCCGCGCTATTTCTTGGTCATGTTGCCCGCGTGCGCCACCTCCCTACTGCACATGTTCTCCTAGTCACGCACAGACCGCACGTGCACCTGCATGCCACACGAGAGCTGGAAGGGGTGGGGGAGTGATTCTTTAAGGGGAAAAAAATAGAAAAATTGGCAGATCCCCCGAAACAGTGGGAATCGAAAATATGCGAAGCACGAATGGGAAATGTTGACATGTCATTTTAAAATCAGCACAACGTTACAAGGTGCAGGTAAATGATGCCGCACATGACTTCCGTGTCATGATTATCATGTTTGCATGTGTCGTTTACCTTCGTCATCTTTTCACGTCACGTGATAGCAAATTTAGTATATGTAGAGCTAGCGAAACGGCCGCGAGTGCATCATGAAGGGCCCAATATACTCCAATGTAGCGTTGACGCGCGCGCATGCTGCGCACAGCGACGCTACGTTAGCAAAACGCCAGGCGCGACTGCAACGTCCGTCCACGCGGCCCGACGTCAACCGGCGCAAAATGCGACACGCTGCATTTCGCGCCGATGCGTTAACCAGAGAACACTGCATCTCCCTCTTTTCGTGATGGATGGACGCCGGAAGCGCTGAAACATGCATGCGTGAAAGCAACGCAACGCGGCGCGCGCCTGCCAGTGTATGGCAGGACCGGCGCCTGGCGTGGCAACGCAGGCGTGACGCGACGAAATGAACGCCGGTGAGCGCGCGAATCGCGTCAAGTCGAAATGTATTGCCACCTTGACTGTGGCATGTAGTCATGTTGTTTCATGACACGCATATCATGATTTTCATGTTAGGGTCTGTGGCTTGTGTTCGCCATGCAACAATGCAACACCATACGAGTTTTGCAACATGCCATGTGAACGAAACCACCGCAAGAGCTGCGGGACCATGAAATGTAAATCATGACATACATGTCATGATTTTCATGTTATGACTAGTCAAATATGTTCTTCATACAGTGACGTTATGGCATACCTAGTTTGATATTGATACCATTATCGAAACGGCCAAGAGAGCTAAAAGTCGTAGGCGGATAGATAGATAGATAGATAGATAGATAGATAGATAGATAGATAGATAGATAGATACGCTCAACGTCGCAAAAGTTCGCTAAGAAGTGGTTCACTTTTAAAAAGTAAGAAAATGAGTTGTGGGGTGCACGATAACTGTCTCTCATGTGAACTACACGTCAACTGATACACTCCCGGGGGAACGGAGACTGAAAAGATAGTAGCAAGGTAAAAGAGAGAAGATATGAGGGAGAGAAACACGAAGTAAAAAAAAGTGGGGGTAAATGGGGGAGGAGAAAGTCCAGGAGAAAAGAAAAAAAACTCTCAAGCATTTCCCCGAGGGTGAACATGGTTAAGTGCGAATACACGGGGCGATGCTATGAGGGGTATTTATTAATTCGCACTATTATATTTATTAATCACACTATGGTGTCTTTATGGTGTAATGGTTCCTGGGAATCGCAATTTGATCACACGGAGAGTTTACGTTAACTCACTGGCGAATGCCAACGGATTTTAACTTTACTCCCCCTCACGGCCCGCTCTCGACGGGAGACTGAGAGAGAAGGCGGGCGCGCGAGAGAGAGGGGTGCGCGCGCAGCTGCAGCGAGCGAGGAGAGCGGAGGAGCGAGCGAAGGGGGAGGGGGTATAAGGCGCGTTACTGACACCGATATCAGCGTCGCGTCCGTGGCTTATTCGGTAGAGCGTCGCACTGCGGCCCGCCAAGTCCTCTTTCTTTTAAAGATAGAGAGAAGACTGCGGACGCCGCCGACGGCGGTGGATGGTTTGGGGTCGCTTATAAGGTGTATTCACACTTAAAACTCGCGTGATGGCAGGACAAACGCTCGGAGGGGCACTCGGCAAGTGGGCAAAGCTAAAGCCACTGAGGACGTATAAATAAAGTTGTTTCCATCCATCCATCCATCCTGGCAAAGTGGCTTTGGGAGAGGATACTACCGGAGTGTCGCGAAGTAAAGAGCAATAGCAGCGATCACCGCTTTTTGATAATCAAACGCGTCAAACATCCGCTATAACGGCACCGTTTTGAAAGATTCGTATGTCTCTGGGTTCGTTGTTCACTGGCGCATAATAACCACTCCGCCACAACTGAATTTCTACCTCTGGATGATCTAGGGGTCCTCTAAGAGAGGCCCTGCTTGTTTAATAAAGTGCCTATAGAGAGAACACGTTTTAAATAAAATATTCGTAGGGTAACTGATACAAGCAAGGAAAGAAGGAGGAGACAAAATAGGGCGCCAAATGGCATACCAAGAAGCGATTAGGTGAACATAGCGTGGTGCTTGGTTGAAGGAAAGAGGGGGTAGGAAAGGGCCCACTGTAGACGAAATATGCTTTAGCAGAGTGTGACGTCGCCCAACGTCAGCAATTTCCGGCTGTGTCTTTGTTTTGATTGGCTGTGTTTTTTTTTATATTTTACGCTAGATGAACCGTTATATGGCTGGTACTCTGGTAGAGCTATGCTGGTAGAGGGATCTGGCGCAAAAAGATAACTGCAGAATGTCAATAAAAAATGGCAGGATATCCACGGAGTAAATGATAAAGAGAGGGGCGAAGCATCCGGCCATCCATTCGTTCTTGCTCCCGTCCGTCCATGCGTGCGTCTGTGTGGCTGGCTGCCCGTGCGTCCATCCGCCCGTCCGTGCATTTGTTCGTGCATCCGCACGTCCATCTGTGCGTCCGTCCCTGCATTCGTCCATGCATCCGCTCCTGCGTCCGTCCACGCGTCCATCTGTCCGTGCAGCCATCCGTGCGTCTGTCCACGCATCTGTCTGTGTATCCGTTCGTCCACCTATTCAACACTCCAAGTACCACCATCTCGCATCTTTTCATCATATATTCCTCATATAGAAGCACCGCCATCCAGCGGACATTCCAAGGACTGACCGAGAGGAGGCACACGCACACTTTCTTACGGCTTGCGCTTCGGGTCTACTTCCCACCTTTAACAACCTCGAGTTCTTGCCATATACTAGTTCACTGCGGCCCAACGCTCGCTAAACCTTTCTAAAACCAAGGAGGTTACGCCCAGCGAGTATAACGTAGCAACCCTTTCTTGTCAGATAGTGCTCAATGTACATGCCAATGGCTGCTAAGGGGGGATAAGAGACAGGAGAATTTGGCTTTTAGTTAACGCGCACGCTGCGAACTTTTTATTGTTCAACAACGCACAGAAGATATCTCCCACCGGCACCACCTTGGAGGTCAAAATGTAAGACTGGTTGCACACTACTACTACTCCGAGTACGAGGGACGAACAGGTGTCAATATAGGGAGCTTCGCCCCTAATAATGCCGTAACTATGTTTTGCCTCTATAGATGCCACTGCGAAGCAGCCATATCGGCGTAAACACTAACACGCTCTTTCAATTTTCTGATGGCGTCAACAACACTCGTACAAGGAATGTGTTGCGCACGCGCGTTGGTTTGATAGTGAAGCCAGATGTCATTATCAACGTTCATACGACCGTCTAGTGATGTGTCCGATACCGTGAAATGTCATTACTATTTAGAGTAGTGCAGCATCGTGAGTAGTGTGGGTGTTTAGGAGAGCCATGTCGAAAAGCCCCAAGAACAACCGTTCAGCGGTACGTAGAAGCCATAACCAGAAATGAAGCGGAACAGGGAAGGCAGGTAAGTTAATTAAGTTAACCTGCGGCAATTGTCGATCTGCATTTCTGCGCCCTTGTCAAAATGTATAGCGTAATGACGCCCCTCGTTACTTTATTCACTAGCTAAACTTTGTATAGCACCGGTTGGCCAGGTGCGGCGATTGGTCAGACTTGACTGCTGACCTTTAGGGTGCGGGTTTGATGCCAGCCGTGGTGGGCTTATTTTCAATGGAAGTGAGATGGCTATGGCGCCGTGTACATAAATTTAAGTGCACGCGTTAAGAAAACGCTGGTGGGATACGCTATGGGAGCATATTTGAAGGCGCCAAAACTTTCGAACACTTGATGTCCTTTACAATGTGCTGAAATCGCAAGCCAAGGTCCTTTATCGTCTCACCGCCGTCCAAATTCAGTAATTGTACTCCAGAATAATTCGAATCACTTGCCGAGCGCGTGTCTCCTTATAAGAAGGATTCATGAAGTCGCTATTCTAGGCTTGTGAGGCGAAGACTCGCTCAGATTTCTTATTAAGAGTTGTGAATACTGTCACAAGTTCAACATTCGCAGAATACACGTGCATCACCCTGCGTCGGTAAAAGAAGCTGCGCAAGTGGCAAGGAAAGCGTAGCATGTAACGCCGCCCTGCACTCGCCAGCATGCATGCTATACGCCACGGGACCGGCACGAGACTCGATGGAGGGGGGGGGGGGGGAGACCGATTAAGCATGATACATTGTTGCCGAGAATTTAGTTTCTGAGTTTACTGACACAGGTTCACCCTAAATAATCTTTTTACATTGATACACAACAGCCACCACAGCCTCGCTGTATGAAAGAGAAAGATAACGTCGTTTGCTGGTTGTTTATGAACTGTCGTCATCTTGTTCGCCGAGCACGGTGCATAGTATATAATTTAATAAATAAGTTACTCGTAACAATATATAATATATAGAGTAACGGCACAAATATTCATTAGCATTTTCGGTTGCGTGTAACTGTTGTTTAACCCGAACCTCTATGCCCCCAGAATTAACGTAGGGACAACCTTGCATCACCTAGCAAGCTAGGGCCTAGAAACCATCTAAAAGCAATTAATTAGCCTTCCGAATCGTCCGGGTTCAGCGTTTCAAGCCTACGTGGCTTAGTGTAAACTTCGGCATTTTTTTTTTATGTCATCCGCCGCGGAGGAGCAGAAAATAGGTTGCACGACCACTGACCGAAAGGTCGCGAGTTCGATTCCTGCCCCGGTGGTCACATTTCGACGGAGGCTAAACGGTGTAGGTCCGAGAACTGTGAGATGTCAGAGAAGACCAGATGCTTGAAATTTCCAATGCTTGAATTTTTTTTTGCTTGAAAGCCCTCCAGTACGGCATCGCATAATGACATCTTGGTTTTGGGACGTTACAATTGTATGTTTTTCATATTAGAGAGTTTTAGAATACCGTTTGCAAGCGCTGCGGGCGTTGCGGGCATAGCGGGTTCCATATGATATTTTAGAATAGCGCTTGCCCTGTTGCAAACAGCAACGCACGGTCGCGGTGACACCGTAGCCTCAAAACCAGCGCTTGCGGGCCACATGCGGGCCGCGATCGCCGCACGCATTTTCGGATTTCCTGCGTGCAGTCCGCGAACGCCGACTCGCGTTACGACGCATGCGCAGTGGCAGCGACCGCACCGCAAGGGCTCGCGGTGCGCTATTCTAAAAAACTCCCTATTAGCTCAAAACGCGTTTGTCGATCATAGAAGAGAAGAATCGGTCTAGTTTTTTTCTTGTTTTTGTTTTTTGAAAACTTCGATTTAGTTTGCCAGATCAGTAACATATACAGACACTTTTCGCAAAGGCGCGACGCTCGGTGAACTCGGAACAATTGTTCTGAAATGCCGCGGCTACAATCGCGGTCGCTTGCTCGCTGCAATAGGTGTGCGAATAACCACAAGCCTGATGACGTTTCGCTTTGTTAAAGCAGCTTGCCGCGCCCACTACTGAACAAAGCACAAGCGCGATACAACGCTGTACTCGAACACTGCGTTGTCTTGTGTGCTCACGCAAAAAAAAAAAACAAAAAACAGGGGTAATACAGCTTGTCTTCAGTCGTTGTCAATCTCGAAGTGTGGAGACCTTTGAAAGTTGTCCGGCGAAAATCGTGACGGCACGCCTTTCCGAGGAAAAAGTGCGGCCGCTCTAGAAAGGGTGAGGCCTGCGAGTATGTTCGAATCAGTGCGACAGCTGCCCCGCGATGAATGCGGCGAGCGTGCTCGTGGTTATAGTGGTGGTGCCGCTTCTGTTTTGCGTTTGCTGCTTAGCTCGAGAACAAGCTCCTTTCACGCTAACCGTGCTGCACACAAATGACGTGCACGCGCATATCGAAGAGAGCACGAAGTACGGGGCCATGTGCAGCGACAAAGATAGGAAAAACAAGACCTGCGTTGGAGGCGTCGCTCGAATCAAGACAAAGGTCTGTCTGTGCATGCTTCGTCAAACTTTATTTTCACTACATTATATATGCGTGAGTTGTCAAAGTTTAACAAGTGATCTGGTGATTTATGCATCTTTTTTTTTTCACGATGTTCTGGCTCAGTTTTGAGGGGGAAAAAAGGAGAAGTGAGGTACATTTTTTTTTATCACAAAAATGTCAATTCACTTTTAACGCTGTCTCTATTTCAGTAGCATTTACTGTTATCCTCGCCTCACTCACGCCTGGCATACGCGTGCGGGGGAGGGAGGCCGGTTCCCCCACAATCATCTGAGATGGGCACCAAGTGTGCCCCACACCTTCACTTCATTATCTTAAGCTCAAGGTTACGGCCATGGGTGTCCAAGGACCACTAATGTTGCATTGCAAAAGCTGTTTGCTTCCCATTATCACCACCAGAAAGACGGAGAATAAAGGTAGACCGCCGTGGGAAACACGTCATTATTTCTTTTTTTTTAATTCATTGAGAAGCTTACTTTCCTTTGAACCCAATCGAAAATAAAGGGGTGGGGGACTATGGTTAGACTTGGTCCCCCCCTATTTTTTTTCTGTGGGAAATACTTCTTAACACTATGACTACGAGCTGCATGCTTATCGAAGTCATTGCTTCTGTAGAATCACATTTGCTTTCCTTTCTGGCAGCTACGACGTATACAAGCCGTAGTCCTCGCCTAAGCTCATGTTATTGTTTTTTTATTCCAGGTCGAAGAATTGAAGGCGCAATATCCAGGAGCCTTGTTCTTGAACGCTGGTGACTTCTTTCAAGGAACCGCGTGGTACACCGTGCTGAAGGAGAAAATAATTTCGGCTGTCATGACGAGAATGCATTACGACTATGTGGTAAGAGGACGCTGTCTTTAAATGCATGGGGGAAGAAAAAAAAGAAAACAAAACGCGTACGTAATTTCGCAAATACGAACATCGATTAACTGAAGGCTCATAATGCAAAAAAACTGTTGAAGCTGCTAAATTATATTGTTAATTGCTATGGTTTTACGTGCCAGAAAAGCTTTGATCAAAAGGCATGCCTTAGTGCGGGACTTCGAATTAATCGTGAACACCTGGTGTTCTGTAATGTGCACTTCAATCGAAGTATACTGCGGTGTTATTGCACTTTACCACCATCGAAATGTGGCCGCCGTTGCTGGGAATCAAACTCGCGCCATGGAGAGAGAGAGAGAGAGAGAGAGATGCAAGGAAAGGCAGGGAGGTTAACCAGACGCACATCCGGTTTGCTACCCTGCACTGGGGAGGGGATAAAGGGGAGAAAAGAGGTTGCAGAAAGATGAGAAGGTACACACAATCACGAGCACACTCGGGGAGCACACACAGTTTACAGGCGGTCGCGCCATGGAGAGCGGAGCAAAACGTTACCTTCTGAGCTGCCACTGGGGATGTTAATCTGCTTGTATTCATAAATGTCACAGCTGTAGTTGTACGAAGGATGATTCTCAGAAGAAGAAAAAAGTGAACGGACAGACGCACGGATGGACAGAAGGACGCTTCGCCCAACTCATCATCATCCACTCCGTGGATATGCTGTGACACCGTTTTTATTTACATGCAATGCAATCATATGACCTTGAAAACTGGCTACTATATACGACGACGATACGGGACGTACGATTTACGGCGTACGTAACTTTGCCCCTAAAAAAAAAAAAACATTGTTCTATAACGTGTATATACAATCACACCACAACAACTCTCGTGGCCCGTCTTTATATGATGATGATTGAGCATATGTTCAGAGGATTCACGATTTACTGAATTTAACCTCTGGAGCAAGCTCCTTCATCGTCATTCATTTCGTGGATGTGCGGGATTTTTTTGCTATGCTTTAACGCTACAGTTTACTTGTTTGTATGTAAGTCTAATTTAGCAATGTAAGTATTAGTAATGCGGATTCAATATCAAATATCCACACTGATTTTGTAGTCACCGAATTTCACCCTTAATATACCTGTACCATTAAACGGAACAGTAAACGTGGAAATAACTTTAGATAAAAAGTTCTGAGGACCGGAATTGTGGTGATTCATTTTGCAAGAGATTGTGGAAGGCTGATTTCGCCGTATACGTGACTTCTTTGTTAGTGCTATCGCGATGTAAAATCTAGGGCCACAACATGCAAGGGGCGTTACAATTTCTTGTTGCCAGATACGTTAAGCGTTGTCATACCAGAAACCAAGTACCGCACTGTCGTTTAGAAATAAGCTGTTACGGTCACTGCAAGTCATTGCACCCCGAATGCTGGAAATTTGACATTTAAAATGGGGACGAGAACCGCATGCAGCTGATTGATTTATTTTCTCTACCCTCCCGTTCCAATCGGAGATGTTAGTTGAAAAATACTCCTGCATACACAGTGTGGTGGCCGTAAGACTTTGGGTTTAAGAAATGCACTTTCTTTCGCGCCCTTTTGCAAAAAGGGTATACAGCGTATCGTGCTCAGCCGGATACATTTGGTGTAACAGAACAGGGTGCGCTCGCTATCCCGCCTGCGTACGCCGCTGGATCGTTTGCTGTTGCATAGCTCATACTAGTTGGAAAATGATATACCAATATGAAAACGCACAATATTCAATTCTATATATACAAAGGAACAAGAAGCACGCATAACGAGCGATTGTTCTTGCGTGTACCTTTAGTTTCATCCATGTCGGTCAATTCTATACCACCATGCATCAACGTCTTGCCGACGGCATTCACTATTATGGTCAAGTTGCACCCACACACACGTGCCTTGATAGTATAAACGCAGGTTGGGTGTTCCACGCAGCAATTAAGTCAAACTCGCGTGTTGTCAGCTTGTAAAGCTGCAGCGTTTAGGGTCGGGGATTACAGTTAATATGCGCTATGTCGTTTAGCGTATAGTTCGCGAGGTTCTAATTTCAAGGTGAAAGGGTGGGGGGGGGGATGTGATGTCCTTTTGTAGCCTGATACGTTTTACGAAAAGGAATTCCCAATTAAGAATGTGCATATTCAGCCAAGGCAGATGTGTTTATATTTGCAAACGTGTTGAGGTAGATTACTGATGCCCCGTTGTACATCAGTTAGTCGGTGAAAGCGTAATACAGCCGAACTTTGCGCGCTAGAATTACTAAAGCCAATTCTTGCAGTGATCTCAACCGCGTTCAGACACGTTGATGTGTTCTGGAATTTTTCGTTAAATATGTATGCTTTTCCCGCATTCAGTGTTAACGCGATAGCGTTGAAAAGCTAATTTCTCAGAAATTCCGGCATTAATGTCGTTGTCTTAACGAAGAATCATCATCTTATGCGTGACCGAAAATGCTAAAACGATGCAAATTAAATAAATTATTGAAAAATTTTGGGTCATAGTGGGACGGAACCCGGGTCGTTTGCGTGGCCAGTGAATATTCGGTATGCCACACCGCCACGCCTCTGCTTGTGAATACATGAAAGATAACTTCCTCTGCTTCAAAATGCAGTGAAAGTAACTCTCATGTTTCAAAAACACGCGCGTTCTGTATACATGCTTCCCAATATAACATGAAATATGGCAGTAATAAAATACGGGGTACAAGCGCCCATTGCCATCTGGTGTCAGAACAAGTGATTATCACAATGACTTTGTTTTTTAAAGCCAGTCACCCACTACCAAAAGCACACACGCTATTGCGCTTATTCTCTTAAGGCCATGTAGTGTGCGTAGCAAGTTCGAAAAGGTTTCGTACACCAAGTGTTTGAAGTAAGCGCTGTGCACAGATTATCACTGTTGCGTTCAACTCTTAAAAACGAATCTTTAGGGTCCCTTAATTTTTCTCTCTCTTTCCATATATCTACATTTTCATGCCTCTTCGTCTTTAAGTGGTGCATGTACTTACATAATATTTTAAATGAAATAAACTTTATTTTCATGGACTCTACGTAGCTATAACCTAATTTACGCAGAATTCTGTCGCTGCATGTGGCGTTAGTTTGAAATTCATGTTTCCCTTTTTTGTTTTATTGATATTATTTTCCGCAAAGTGTACTTTTATTGTACGGTATATTGTACGTCGTATGGTTATACAGATGTAACTCATGTTAGTAATTGATTTCTTGTACTTTGTAAGGAAGCTCTGCTGCATTAGGATTATCTTTACGTAATCCTTAGAGACTCGTTGGAGTGAGATGTGAATGTAGTATTTTTGCTTTTGTGTGTGTGTGTGTGTTTGTTTGTTTGTTTGTTTGTTTGTTTGTTAACAGTCACGAAAGCTCGTCACATGTGGATCTGGCAAGCTTTCATGTTATTGAACTACAGTATCTTTGTGAGATGATTACAGTAGCGTCAGTCAGACATCCTCATGCCTTTAGCTTCTGTGCCGTTACTTTTGTAATTCAAGAAAGAAAAAAAGAATCTGAATCTGAATTTCACTCGTTGCATTCCAGTGCCTCGGAAACCACGAATTCGACGACGGACCGGAGGTGCTCGCGCATCATCTGTTGGCCTTGCAACAAGCTAACGTGACAATAGTGGGCACGAATACGGACTTTTCCGAAGAGCCGGCTTTAAAAAATATCACTCTTCCAAAATCAGTGACGGTACGAATTAACAACGTATCAGTGGGAATTGTCGGAGCCGTACTTCCGGAGACAAGATTTTTGTCAAACACTGGTAAGCGGATGTAAAGTACTTTGAGACATACTTGCATTTTTTTTTCTGCACATGCAACGCAGCGCTTGCAACGCTTTGATTTAAAAAAAAACCTCATCTTGATCCATTGGGCGCGTAATGACTGCTACTGTTTGTCTGTAGATAATTAGCTAGTATTTATTACTGTTTATAGAATGTTATAAATGTTAGCTAATGATTTACAGGCAAACTGCAATTACTTCTTGTTGCACACAAACCGAACAGAAACTGCTGTCTTTATGTGAAGTCCAACGATGCACGGAAAATTTCTACATTCTGTTATAATTGTGCTTAATTAGCAGGCAATACTAGGCTAATGAAACAAAGTAAAATAAAGCAACGTTCGTGGTTGTTTTTCTTGCGTGGAGTGGCACCCAGGCGCTGTTTGTATCTTACCTGTAGTTAGAAGGCGAGTAAAATAATAAATTAACAGATAACTAACCTGCCATCCTCGGGGTACACTAGTTACATAATTACACAAAATTATTTAATTTTTTCATAACACACATTGAAGTAAAACGCATGAAAAGAGTACATGAAATCGGTGAATAAAAACGTACCTAATACGTTTTTACTGTGCCATCGTGAAATATGACTATAGGTTTACGCGTAACTAAAATGTTCAAAAGAGCAAATACAATTTGTCTATTGTGGCAAAAGCTTGTGCTGCACAGGAGAACTTACACAGGGTCACTCAGGCTAGCGCTATGTCAAGAAC
The DNA here is from genome assembly GCA_013436015.1 of Rhipicephalus annulatus. Taxonomy (NCBI): domain Eukaryota; kingdom Metazoa; phylum Arthropoda; class Arachnida; order Ixodida; family Ixodidae; genus Rhipicephalus; species Rhipicephalus annulatus. Next base: position 63,093 of record WOVY01015437.1, on the reverse strand, counting down.
TGCGTTAGCGGACAACAATAGGTGCATTGACGTCCACGGCAAGATACTGGGCTTGATTACCTAGAGGTTTTTTTTTGTTTTTTGCAGGTAAAGTGAAGTTTGAAGACGAAATCACAGCCATCAAACAAGAAGCAGAAAATCTCGAGAATAAAGGAGTAAAAGTGATTGTGGCAATAACGCACTCGGGATACCCAAGGGACATCGAAATCACGAGACAAGTCAAACAGTTGGATCTGCTCGTTGGTGGACACACGAACACCTTTCTGTATCACGGTACCAAATCGCCTGAATTTTCTTATCTATATTGGCTGGACGAACGATTTTAGTGAGGAAATCTGAACGCAGATTGGAAGTGAACTATCACTGTCCAAATTTTCAGTGGAGTCGTTGACGTCTGGCCACAGGATCACCTTTCCTAGCTTCTCTTTTCAACCTCTCCTGCTCATTCGCTCAGAGGTTAGTGTCATGTCTTAGTGTTGCGAATATCTTCCAGTGACCTAACTCTGCGAACACATAAACTATTAACGAGGGAACGCTATTTTGGACATGCATTGAAATACAACGAATCCCGCTTATGCAAAGATTGTTTCGTACTTTTTCTGCACTAGATTTCTAAACCGAGACGAAAAAAAACCGAAATACAAGACACAGACATGTTTGCTGGTGTGAAAGTTTAGTGCATCAAAAGTACGACTCCATGCAACTAGCTTCTTACGAAGCATTCATAATATTTACCACAAGATAATCAAGTCGTAAACTGGACTGATCGGTGTGCCAATGCCTGCCTAAAGCAGCATCTTCAATTACATGGCTAAAATAATTGTTGGCACTTATCCAATCACTTCAAACACTAAAAAAACACGTTATTTAGCACGTTAGTTCTATTTCAAAATGATGGGAAAATAAATGCACATCCCATGTCACAGATGTTAGCGTAAACCACCTTGTTTGTTGTGTTAAGATACTAGTCATGCACAATTTAAGAGTACATAAATTAATTCCTGTTTTGCTACATTGTTAATAAACCTACATTGTTAATTAACTTTTTATTTATGTCAGACTATCAAACGTTAAATTAATACTTCCATTGCAGGTCAAGGCTATCCAAAGGAGAACACCCCAGAAGGAGATTATCCTACTGTCGTAAATAGAACCGATGGTAGCGTAGGTCTTGTCGTGCAAGACTATTGGTTTGGAAAGTTTTTAGGTTTCTTACAAGTCAGCTTTGACAACAATGGAAAAGTTATCAATTGGACGGGAAATCCTATACTGTTGAACAGTTCAGTGGAAGAAGGTAAGACGCAAAAGAAACTGAACTCTCTGACACATGGCAAATCTAACCTTTTCAGAATGCTCTGTCAGTGTCTGATATGGTCTCAACTTTCTTTACGCAAGTTTTCACACGTATAGAGCCCATCTGATATGACATGGGCGTTTTCGCTAAAAATAAAGGTCATATTTGTCAGAGCTCACATGTAAAATGGGACGTTTGATCGATACGTCGGTAGGACTTTCTGTAGTGATGAGAAACGCTGGTATGTGATTAAGAAATTAACTTCAGAAGAAATTTACAATACATGCGTCTGGAGAACAGAGGCATGTATTATTTTGAAAATATATCTCAATTAAGTCCACAGCTATAGATTACTTTCCTCGAGAATGACATTGGAGATTCGTCAAATCACAAGCTTCTCTTGAATCTGCGTGGTTTTTCATTGGGCGGAACGTTCAGAGTGCTGATGTTCTGTTGAAAAATGTATCGCGATGTGTAAGATCGAAAAAAAATAAAGTAAGGGTAAATGCAGTACTTAATGTCAAAACAAGTTATTCAATACAACGGGTGACGTTATCTCTTCAGTGCCAGTAAAAGGCTGCGGTAAAAACAAATTTTAAAAGTAGCGGCCGGACGGCTAATTTATAGGAAACCGGGTATTGGTTTACGAGGATGTAAGCTGAACGCGCAGTGCCTGCTTCTGTCAGTCATATGGACTGGGAGATAACAAACATGACAGGTTGTCGACTTAGGTTTGTCACAAACTCAAGATGACGATCCAACACATCAGCCTCTTCAATGTGGGAAGTGGTTCATGAAGGTCACGTGTGTAGCTTAAGTTGATGAAACAAATACAGGGTGAATAAGAGATAGAGAGGAAGAAAAAAGAAAGGCAGGGAGATTAGCCAGAAGGTAGCCCCCGGTACGCTACCTTGCACTGCGTTTGGGAAATATGGAATTGGAAAGACCGAGAAGACAAATCAGTAAGAAAAAACACTTTCCGCGTCTCTCAGTAAGCTATCGGAAAATCCGAATTATTGTTCAGACTTCCCTGCATTCTAAAAAAAAACATCTTTTCGCTCTTTCACAAGTTTCATGCCAATTACGACCGACGCGCAAATAAGAGCGTGGACGTTTTGTGCAAATTTAACAGCGCACGTATACCAAGCAAATAAGTTGGTACTGCAGCTTGCACGGCACGAATTGTGGATGTTGTGGACTTGCATGAGCAAGATTTTTATGTCTCAATAAAAAAACCGATAAAATCCAAACGAGAAGAAATCAGGCACGTGAGGCTTAAGGCCTTCGAAAATCATGCAGTGATGGGTGTTTCAGCTCCAATAACATAAAACCTGGGGAGTGAAGTAGAGTATATTTTAGAAACAGTGGCTCATACCCACACTGCGGTATTGGCCAAGGGGGCGGAGCATGAAAAGCTTCTAGTCTTCGTCTTCTTTTTCTTTCCTTTTTCTTTCTCTTGTAAACGGAAGGCAAACTTACACACTGATCCTGACCGTATTTTTTCTTCCATTTAGAATTCCTCAATTATTTCTATTTGGCGAAAAGAGGTGACGTTTTTAGAGAAACGTAATTTGGTGTCAATGGTGCCATGCGCTGTGTTTTATCTGCGCTGTTTTTTGTCGTTTGTCATATGCTCGCACATCTCTCCCCTAAAATATCATGTTGGGCGCATGTGCGTGCTATTTTTTTTTTCAATTAGGCCTTATTTATTTAAACTTTTCTTAGCCCACAGTGTGTGTGGTTGTCATGCTTCTCGTCTTGTGTACATGGTTTTCGAAGGCTGGGTTCCTCGATTCTAAACTATGTACCAGCAAGCCCAACACCGGTCTCTCCCAGGCATTCTAGCATAGTTTGCGCGAGGCAGAATCTACGCGTGCTATGAGCCAATACCATAAAGCATTAAAAAGAGTGTGTGTGTAGCAACAATATGGTTTATAGGTTTATCTATAGTGCACGAGCGCATTCACTACTACATCGTCCTTCTGTGTTCATTCAGATAAGGAAATGCTGGAAGTCATCGACTGCTACAAGGAAAACGTGACGCGAGCCATCAGCGAGGTGATCGGCATCTCGAAGGTCAAGCTAGAGCAAGCGGACCAAGTTTGCCGGCTGCGCGAGTGCAACCTGGGCAACTTGATAGCGGACGCCTTCTTCGCCTACTACGCGGACAAGAAGAGCAGCGAGCCCGACCTCTGGTCTGACGTCAACGGCGCCCTGTTCAACGGAGGCGCCATCCGCGCGCCCATCCCTCAAAATCGTGAGCATTTTACGTGGATATGTCTTGAAGGAACAGAACGTCTGCACTGTCCCAGTCACTTTATAATAAACATTTGAGAGAAAGGCAGAAAAGTTCATGATGAAACAAGCGCAGAAATACACACACAGAGAGGACAGAGACAAGCGCTTACTAGCAACTGAAAATTTTATTTCGAAGCGAACACTAATAAATACATCACACGCATGTACGTCATTCCCGACTTCCCCCGTCATCATCAACAACGTGATATAACAAGATATGCACGCGCCCACAACCAGAAACAAACACGTGTCAAGAACTAAGAAAAGAAAACGTAAAAAAAAATTCAGTTGCTAGGAAGCGCTTGTCTGTGTCCTCCCTGAGTGTGTGTATTTCTGCGCTTGTTTCATCATGAACCTTTACCAACACGCCCAACTGGCAGTCATCCTAACAGAAAAGTTGCGGCCAGTCGCGTGACCGAATAAAGGTGGTAGCTGCGTAGTTCAACTTATTACCACTGTGGCGCCACAAGACGGGTTGCACCAAGGTGGTTTATCAAGCGCACAAAGGCCTTTGTATTCGGTGTTTTCTTGGGGAGCCCTGATTTCTTGGCAAATATTATTTGGGATCATGTCAACACTTTTTCTGTATGCACTATTTTCCTCCAAAGCAATTATGTGTTGTTTAACCGGAATGACTGCTGACGCCATTCAGTGTCACGCAGAAACTCATGGAACTCGTTTTTGACATCTTTTATTGCCTTTCAATTACGTCATGAAACAACGCGGATCCTCGGCATGCCCATATATATGGCGGAATACAATGTCTCTCGCGCATTCCAACACCTGTGTCTTTTCTTTTTTAAATGCGTTTGGCTTCACGTGCACCTATGCCAACAAGGACTGAACTGTCAACACACAGTTCACGTGTGTTCCCACGTGTTTCAGCGTGACGCAAGAGGCCACACTGTTTAACTTTTTTTTATTTTTTGGCCGTGCTCATTAAGCGGCCATGAAAGTGTTAGAAAAAAAGTTCAGCTCCGTCAACAGCCAGCGCTGTCCCTGTGAATAAGTTGCATAAACTCCCATTTCATTCGCGATCACACATTTATGTGATGTCAGGCACTTCTGTTATTCAGATCATTGAGTTGACCACGCAGACACATACTTGCATCACCAGTGTTAAGTTGGAAAACGTCCTAGTAAGCTTCGTGAAATATTCTGGCATTGCTAGTCAGTTAAACGTAATATTTTAGGTAGTAACGACTAACCTGTGGCTTCTAACATGAGTGGTGCGTTGATTAACCTAGAATAAGAACTAGTGGCTCGAGCGGGAACCATCTACGTCACCGCCTTTTGCAGGTTATGGGCAGGTATGCCGGAATGGGTGGGCGGAGCATGCATTTTTTCGTTACGTTCTAAGTATTGAATACCGCACAAACTAGACAAGAAAAAATAACAGGAAAAGCTTCTTTCAACAGTACCACACACTCTTGTCAGTTTTGACCACTTCGCGTTATACCAATGGGCGCGAATAAATAAATACATGCGACATTACCCACTTTTAGGATGTATACATTCTACACACTATTGTAATCTAAGAGGACTTACTCTGCGCAAGTTGGTATTCCGTAACTACAAAAAGAAGACACATGCGAAAGCACAGTGCATGTGCTTTCTGTGTTCTTCTGTCTCTTTCGCACAGTTTTTGTGGCACGTGACAACGCATCGCGTCACAGGTGGAATGAAAGAGTTTGCAAGCATAGCTAAGAATGACAGACTAGTCTAAAGTCAGCAGTAGACACGTAAAGCTGAAAAGAACATAAATTATGACGTTTCACGTATCGAAAATAGGTGGCGAGTAATGAAGAATTTCCCTGTAGAAAGCTACGATTTAGTTTGACCACGTGTTATCTTGCCGTAGAAGTAGCTGTATGTCAATAACAAGTATCGGCAATCTACAAAGTGAAGGTAAAAATAAAAAAAAGGTTCAGGTCAACGAGCGACAGTATACGAAATTCGGAAACAAATATTCAAAACTTTAGTCTGTAAGAACTTCCTCTCTCACCCTTGTTCACTTTCCCTTCGCTATACCAATGTTAAAGGACAATGGCTATACCAGCATTGCGTTCACTGTTGAGTTGGCATGTATAAGGTCCAGGTTTGGTTTGGGGAAAGCGCAAGTTCACTGATGATAATAACGAATGGCTGAAGAATAACTAATGAATGTGAGAGGAACCAGCAGGTGCTCGCTGTATCGTTGAGTGAGACCACAAAAGCGTGTCGGCCAATTTAGGTATGAAGGGAGGGTCGACAACTCTTTTTTGTGGCAGCAACTGTAATTTCGGGAGTTATACTTTTCCAGACAATCCAATTTTAGCGTTGGTCACCGCAGTGAGCTTTTATGGTTTGATAAAAGCGTAAATTCAAAGCAGCTTTCTTGAAGCGAAAATGGAAATTGCGTTTTCACTTCTACTAGGAGAGAGGTGAGCTTATAACCACAGCGCTCTCCGCAAGCTCCGCATTGACGCTGAATATAGCAATTCCCCCCCCCCCCAAAAAAAAAGTGAAATTTGCAACTTTTTCAGATTGTCTGCTATAACTTTGGTGCCTAAATTATTTTTAATTTGTTGCATGGTAAACAGGCCACGAGCAAATATTTTATTTGTGTCATTTGAGCTTGCCATGTTCCTGGAAAAAGATCCCTAATTCGGCAACTTTATTCAATATCGCTTGTGCGAAAACTCCACGAAGAATTATTTTCATTAGTGAGTCGTTATTTTCACAGTTATTTCACTTCATTACCTTGCCACAAGTACCATTTAATTAGGTGCACTCCAAAAACGTCTTGTGGAAAAGAAAATTGTTCTTTGACGCCCTCTAGTTAAGTCAGCGTCTAACTGCAGACTCTCATAAATAGGAAGATAGGAAGAAAAATTTTCGGTAACGGAAATAAACGATCACGGCTATTTTCGAACTTCGAAAAACGCGTGGAAATGTTTTCAGCCATATTCCTGATGGTCGGGAATTGAGGATTTGGCATGGAAGGACCCTTTGTATACTAGGTAGGAGCATAAGATTTTTATGCGACATTTTCTTATGTAAGTATCATGCATTACATATGTAATCTCTATAAGTTGATATTGAAGTGGGGAATCTTATGCAAAAGGTTGTTCTTGTTTATATGGAAAACGACGTATGTTCATTTAGATGGTACCACATTAGTTTAGAAGGGCTTAGCCAGCGCGGCACGGATATTTTCTTTGTCGCAATATCAAATCCTGCCAAAAGCTTTGAATAATTTGCTGTTTCCGCAGAAATGTCATTAACTGTTTTATATTGCTTTCAGGACATTTATTTCCGGCTGATTTTTAGGCCTTGAGTGATCAGCTAATCGATAACTTACTTTCTTTTTCTTTCTCTCCACAAAGATAACATAACGATGGGTCACATATTAGCTACGATGCCTTTCGGAATGTCAGTCGTCATCATCACACTCAAGGGCTCCGAGCTAAGGAGCATGTTCGAACACTCAGTGTCCGAGTACAGTTTTGAAAAGAGGCAGGGCCAGTTCTTGCAAGTGTCGGGTGAGTGATATATTCTTGTAGCTGCATTTCTATTCATACGGTGACGTCTATAGTTTACACAAGCTTGATAATGGTAGACAAATTTATTTGCTCGCCCTCAGCAGCTGTATGAAGGCAGCCTGCTGGCATTCTCAATGGAAGGCTGCGTCCATACGGCTACTGCGGACGCGCAACTAAATCTGTCTAAGAACTGAGGTTTTACGTCCCAAAGCCACGACGCAATTATGAGGGACGCCACAATGAAAAGGTCGGAAAATTTGGAGTTCAGACAGGTTGACAAGCTTCATAAGTCAGATTGACTTTTCAATGCACTAGCTTGGCAAACATGTATTGTCAATATAGCTCAAAACATTGAATTAGCATCACTTCTTGTGCATGTGCTGGCTCTTCGCAAGTCACGAGAGCAATCCGAAAATTCGCTTCAAATTTCACTTGCAGCTCCTTCGAACTGTGCCATGGCCATGAATGGATAGAGTAGCGTTGCTAAATGCGTCTAATTGTCCTCATGACACTGACATCTAGATGCTGTATGGGTGTGCTTGTTGGAGTTAGCCTGTTCCTGTTCTTTTTTTTTTCTCTTGGAGGGCAGGGGTGATAGGAGGGAGGCTTTAACGTTTCGAAGCACAGAAGGTTGGGCGAGTTGGTAAGATATGGATAAACAAATGTGAAGCGCAAAAAAACAAGGGCAGAAGAAAGGAGTAGACATGACGAACGCTATTGTGTGTCATTATGTCTACTCTTCTCTTTGGTCCTTATTTTTTTTTGGGGGGGGGGTTGAATGTTCGAAAACATCCACTCGATTATGACAGTGCTCTCTTGGAGAGCTCTGAAAATTTCAACAATCTGGTGTTCTTTAACATGCACCTAAAAATGTAATACATGCATGGGTAACATGGGCATCTAGCACTTGGCCTCCATCAGAATGCGGCCGTCGTCACCGGGATTCGATCCCGCAACCTTCTAGTCAGCAGTCCAGCCTCACAATCACTATTCTACCACGACGACCGGGTTTGTTCCAGTTACTCGGGCAAATTGCGTACGCGCGTATATGTATTGGCACCTCTGCAGTTCGTACATCTACAGTCTCACCGCAAGCATAGCGCTAAGCCAGGAAAGCGTCTTGGGATAGCTGGAGACGCTTGCCTTGCGCAGACACTGCCTTTCTCTCTTACAGGTATCCGTGTGACGTACAACCTGCGGAATCCTTCAAAGTGTCGTGTTGTGTTACTTCAAGTTTTGTGTCGAAGATGCAAAGTGCCACGATATGAGCCAGTGAATGACACCGGCGTGTACAGAATCGTCACTACAGACTATATCACAAAAGGAGGAGACGGCTACCCGAAGGCAACCAACGCTACAACCGGAGGTGAGCGAAACGTCGAAATACGACTCAGTTTTTTTTTAATAATTAACTGGGGATCAGGAAAGGTAAGAAGTAGAAAAAGCGCAGACACAAGGTCACTGTTCATCATGAGTCGTGACCTTCTAAGTTTACACTGATAAGCATGTGGGATGAAATATTGATAATAGTAATAATTTTTCGGGTATAACGCCCCGAAACCACGATATGATCACGAGAAACGCTGTAATGTAAGATTCTGGAAATTTTGACCACGGGCGTCGAACATTTTCGCCTCCATCGAAAATGCAGCCGCCGCGGCCGAGATTCCATACCGCAACCTGCGGGTCAGCATTCGAGCACCGCGTAAGCACAAAACCGCGCAGGAGTCCGCACCTGCCCGGATTTCAGCTACTCGACGTCCATCGCTCTTCGACGCCCTATCCACGCGTCAATAAGCTACGTCACATTTGGTCGATCTGCTGGCTTGAGGTGCTCAGGGTGACGAGCAAGCAAGCAGCCTGAATTTAACTTTGTAAACTCTACTTGATGGCACACTTAATGGATCGAGCGAAGGCGGAAAACTACGGGAAGTGCATAACATTCGTGAATGGGTAATAAGAAGCCGTCTAATTTAAAATGATGTTTTTGTCTGTCGTAGTCAAATGCGACGTTTGTTCTCTTTCAATATTTGTTTCGTGCACTCATCACTTTGCCGAAGTTGTGGCTGGGAAACGGAGGGTGGCAATGTACACTGTGCACTATAGCGGTGAACAGAGCATCGGCCTGATCCACGGCTAGGCCAAGGTTTGATGTAATAGACATGCCAAGGTGTTCACATCCTACAGACTCTCTCGACCAGTATAATAACCACCAGGTCGTATATCTCTTCCAAAGCTCGTTCGTGCGGTTAAAACTGGGGAAATTTAGTTGCCTCGTGACTATAGATACGACCCCCGCACAGCTTCGAGAGTACACTTGCGTAGCACCTAAGCCAAGCTCTTTGTCTCTGCATTCCGATTTTTTACATCTCATGAATACTGTGTTGTTGTTGTTTTTTTTATTTCTTCAGGACCTGCAGACTACTCAGTTCTTGTGGATCATATAAAAAAGATGACTCCTCTCAAATCAGCCATTGAGGGACGCATAACGCTGCTTAACGGATCTGAACCTGTAATGATTCCAGGCGACCCTATCACAAACCCGTTATTCAGAGAAAAAGAAGAACCGGATGAAAGACTACTTTCAAGTCCCTTAAGACATCTGAAGCATGCGCTCAACATTATTTTGCGAAATTGGCCATTTCATCAAAACAAAGTGTCTGACATGTTAGGAAAATAAAAGTGTAACTAACGTACAACATATATTCTTTGTCAAAACACATAACAGATCACGGAACGCAGGTAATTTCAGTGTTATGGTATGTTTCTGGGAAAATGTGAAGGAAAAGGCAACGTGTATTGTTCGTTCGCTTGTCTGCACTGCTCATAATGGCGGCGTTGTGACTTCGAGTTTTTGTGTACAGCGAGATTTGTTGACGTTTGCCTCTTAGTGCGTTTCACAATGTCTAAAGTTCGCAAGCGAATGCTAGCCGCGATATGTACGGCTGATAACACTACGAGTTTTATTCGGTGTATTGTGTAATATATTGGTAGCTGCTATATTGCTCGTCGGCAGAAGTGAGATTTTTAGCAAAGCTAAATATAAAGGGGGCCACTAATAAATATATATTGTCGTACGGAGCATTTCTTGTGGTGATAATATATAAAACATTGATCGCATTATAGTATGCATCCGCAGTCCCAACTGTAAACCACTATAAGGGCCCATGCAGTATTCGTACTGTGAAGAGGTTTATTGATTCTCCAAGGACGTTACAGTCGTCAACGGTGAGGCAGTGCGAAGAACCATCTTGAGGCACAGCAATCATAAGAAGCATGAACCAAGCGAACTGAGCGTGGGCCATGCTGCTAGATTTGTTTATTTCCTTAAAATTATGACTCATGCCCACCCAAGCTGATTGACCGAGAAAGCGTAGAGTACTTTTTATTGTGTTAGCAATTATATGGACAGTCTCGGCTCGTTTTTGCCGTCGCCGCTGCCGTCATTTGCGTATATTTATATCAATAGTTATACAGGGAAGGATAGGCTAACGTCCTCTTTCTGCGGAGCAGACATCACCTTTCCGACCGGAGTCGTCCGCACGCGCGCTTATCTTGTGAGTAAACAATAGGGGGGGGGGGGCTTTTTTCACCACAGCAGGTGAGAGCTTCTACGGGTGGCGCTTTCAGCACACACACACACACACGCGCACACACGCACACGCACACACACACACACACACACGCGCGCGCACACACACACACACACACACACACACACACACACACACATACACATACACGCGCGCGCGCGCACACACACAAAACGGCTTTAGAAGTGTACCTGGAGCGGCCGTTCATATATACATGCATTCTACACACAAAACTGCCTCCAGCGGCGACACACGACGTATAGCCATTAGTACCAGCATGCGCTGCCCACGGGAGGCGCTTCTCATCAACCCCTTCACTGCGCACAAGACTTGTTGTGGTCCTCTACTGCGGCAGCGCTGCAGGAACTTTGGCTACTTAGCAAGCGCATGTTTACTACAATTATTATTACTCCTAAATATACCAGCCTTGCTTCCATTAACTTTCACATATGCTGCTATCACATTCATTGCTTCGCTCTTTTGGCGAAATAGTGAATTTTTCTGTGAGCATTGCAACTATGTTTATGGAGGTGCATCTTCTTCCCAGCACCTTAGTATCGTGCAACATCACCGCGTACAATTTGTCACATCACTGCAAGTACTGCAAGAGACACAACTTTGTAACCAGCGCCCTTCCTTTATTTTACGAGAGCAATGTACGGTTGCACACACTTTATCCGTATGGACACAGTAACAGTGCTTATATGCTATGCAACTTATGTGCAGTTCTGTATGTACAGTGTCAATTTTTATGAAAGGGAACTCGGGAACGAGTGGCCTGCGTGCTACAACGGCTAATGGCAGCGCGTTAACGCGTGAGCGAGTGCAACCACATTCTTTTCTCGCGTCATCTCGCAACGAGCAAAACACGATGTCAGTGCTGATGTGGAACTGCTGGCAAGATTGCAACCCTTCCCCCTTCAAGGCAATTACCGACTCTCCCGTAATCGCCTTCAAGAGGAGGGGGTTACAATCTTGCCGCTAATTCCATATCAGCAACGAATGACTGTTTTTCTCTCCGCGAGATGACGCGAGAAGAGATTGTGGTTGCTCTCGCTCCCGCTTAAACAAGCTGCCAGCAGGCGTTGGAGCGCGCAGGCCACGCGCTCCCGTGTTCCCTTTCATAAGAACCGACACTGTACAGGCGGCAATCTATAAGTGAAAGGAGTATCTCGTGAAGTGTTGAACGAACGTTTTATAATTCATGGTGATGGACACAAATTGTTACCTATAATCATTAGGCAACGTGTAGCCTCAATAAAGCAGCATTGTTTCCGTCTAATCCTCACCGCTTGACTGGTACGTACGATTATAAAATGTTTGTTGATCGAACACAAGCGTCACAACTTCAATGTCATGCAACGTTTATTTTTAAAATGCGGAGCATTTCTTGGCGAACTTCATTGACCTTGAGCGTATCTATCTATCTATCTATCTATCTATCTATCTATCTATCTATCTATCTATCTATCTATCTATCTATCTATCTATCTATCTATCTATCTGTCTGTCTGTCTGTCTGTCTGTCTGTCTGTCTGTCTGTCTGTCTGTCTGTCTGTCTGTCTGTCTGTCTGTCTGTCTGTCTGTCTGTCTAGCCACTTATGACTTTTAGCTCTCCTGGTCGTTTCAATCATGGTATCGATACTAAACTTGATATGCCATAACATGACTGTATGACGAGCATACATGACTAGTCATAACATGAAAATCATGATATGTATGTCATGAATGTCATGATTTACATTTTATGGTCTTGCTGCTCTTGCGGTGGTTTCGTTCTCATGACATGTTGCAAAACTGGCAATTTATGGCATGACTGCATAGCAAACACAAGCGACAGACCCTGACATTAAAATAATTACAAGCGTGCCACGCAACTACATGCTACGCTCATGATGCTCTCGCGGTCGTTTCGATAGCTTCACATGTACCAAACTCGGTATTACGCGACACGAACGGACGACATGGTAAATGACACATGCAAACATGATAATTACGACATGCGTGTCATATAACAACATGACTACATGCCACACTCATGATGCGCTCGCGGCCGTTTCGCAAGCTTCACATATGCCAAATTTGGTATTACGTGACGTCAATGGTGACGAAGGTATGTGACTGGTGCAAACATGATAATCATAACATGACTACATGCCACAGTCAAGGCGCCAATACATTTCGACGGGACGTGGTGCGTATGGTCCCCGGCGTTCATTTCGTCGTGTCACGTCGGCGTTGCCACGGCAGGCGCCGGTCCTGCCATATACTCGCAGGCGCGCGCCACTCTGCGTTGCTTTGACGCATACGCGTTTGAGCGTGCCCAGCGTCTCTCCATCACGAAGAGCGGTAGACGCAGTGCAGTCTGGTTAGAGCTGGGTAAAGTCATGGGCGCGAAATGCAGCATTTTGCATTTCGCGCCGTTTGCCGCCAGGTCGCGCCGACGGACGCTGGTAGCGCCGTTCGCGCTTTGCGTCCGTTTTGCTAGCGTAGCGTTGCTGCGCCCAGCGTGCGCGCTGGTTGACGTTCCGTCGGAGCATATTGGGCCCTCCATGGTGCACTCGCGGCCGTCTCGCTAGCTCCACATATACCAAATTTGGTATCAAAGGCACCTTTTACGCTTTGTTCAGGCGTTTCTTAGTGATCGCTCGATGCAGGTGAAGCTAGGGACAGCGCTCAGTAGCTCAAGGAAAACCACCAGAGAAATGCCACAGGGCAGTGCCCTGTCTCCAATGTTGTTCAATGTGGCCATGGCTGGTTTACCTAATGCTCTCAAGACTGTAAGCAAGAGAGTACAAATATCAATTTATGTCGACGACATATGCATCTGGCTGTCTGGATATCAGCATAAGCGATTGGAAATGATTGGCCAAAGAGTTCTACTCTCCGCACAATTCTATCTTGATTATATTGGACTAACAATATCAGCTGATAAGTCTCAATTCATTCTATTCCCAGGTATGCGAAGACGAGAAACAAGGCTGAAAATATTACTTCCTGATGCATCAATTAAACAAGTTAAATACATGAGATTCCTTGAAGTCACACTAGACAGCAGGATGAATTGGCGACGAGCAGTACAGAAGACAATGTCAGCGCTGTCACCTCGTGTGAACATTCTTCAAAGGATGGCAGGAACAAGCTGGGGAAGCCACCCAGCATCAATGATAAAGTTACACGAGGTAGTAATTGTCAACCGTGGGCTTTTCCAAATGCCTCTGATCTCTCCGAGTGAGCCACAGTACGAACGGCTGGAAAAACTTCATCGTAAAGGCCTCAGAGTTGCTTTGGGAGTGCCAAAGTTTGCAGTGAGCATAAAGGTGCTTCATGAAGCTCGTCTTCCGCCGTTACGTCTTCTCGCCTCTCAACGACTGCTGGCACAGCTTTGCCGACTTGGCGAATCGAGCCCAGGACGAGCACCACTGAGTCGCCGTCGGCGACGCATGGAATCGCCAGCTTTCGTGGCCCTCAACACCCTTCGCCATCTTATCATCGATTTTCCCAAACAAAAAAACTTCGACAAGACCCACCTTGGTCACATGAGGATATCGACTGCCAGGTTACGATTCCACGGTTGCACAGCAAGCGTTCCACACCCGCAGCAGAAGTACGTTCTTTGGTACTTAAATATATTGAAGCAAAGTACGCCGATCATTTGAAAGTTTTCACCGATGGATCAGTCGACATAGTGCGCGGAGCAAGCGCTGCAGCGTTTGTGATCCCGTCTCTAAAGGTGTCCTGGGCAGCGCGACTCGAGTGCATTGTTTCATCGACAGCATGTGAAAGCGTGGCAACTCAGGCAGCCCTGAAGAAACTGAAGCTTTGTAGGCAGCAACGAGTCGTGCTGTTTTTGGACAGTAAGCCCGCTTTGCAGCGGCTAAAACATGGAATGCTTTTAGATCGATGCACTCAAAGATCACTGCGAATCCTTAAAGACCTGCGTGACATTGGTATAAGCATTAAGTTTCAATGGATTCCATCACATGTTGGCATAACGGGTATTGAGGCGGCTGACAGACTTGCCCGGAGTGCTCTGGAGCTTACACCAATGAAGAAGGCTCCCAAAGACAATCAGCGTATCTTACGAGAGGCTGTCAATAAGCATTTTCACTCGTTATGGCTGACGCCTAACCAGTCATGTGTCACACAAGGGCTATCAAAGGAAAAAAGGCCTGCTTGCTTCATCGCATCCGAACGGGATCAGCGCGTACACCAGAATGGCTCCACAAGATCAGACTCTCCGCGACGCCCTGGTGCTTGAAGTGCAAGGAAAACGGTGATATAGAACAATATTTGCTTAAATGTCGTGAGCTTAAGAAGGAACGGCAAGGTTTATTTGAGGAACTGCAATAGTTAGGCTCGCCATGTGACAGCGTGACTGATATTGTGTTTCCGCGTGGTTCCTCAATTTTCAGGAAACAGGTGTCACAACTTCTCTTGAAATTTTTGATTGGCACAGGCCTCGCATGTGACTGGTGATAAGTGACAATTATGTTTGGGGTATAGTGCAGCGAGATAGAGTACCGAAACAATACTGCAAGTGGAATAGCACAAAGGCCGCCGTCTTATGCAGGATTACGTCGTGCTATGCACGATTTTTATTTTAAAAGCCTGCTCGTGCTTAGTTAAAAAACAAAGGACATTAGCTGCAACTAGCAAAGAGAAAACCGGGCGGGGCAATTGCCTGCAAATTATGCAAGGCTAGATCCGCCGGCTACCTACAACATCCTCAACCTCAACCTCAACCTCAACTGGCGTGAATAAATGACGAAGGTAGAGTTGACTCGTGCAAATATGATAATCATAACATGGAAGTTATGTACGACATAATTTACCTCCACCTCGTAATGTTGTGCTGATTTTAAAGTGACACACTAACATTCCTCATTCAGGCTTCGCATATCAACGGTTCCAACTGTACGTGGAATATGCCATTTTTTTAACGTCTGTCCCTCTCACACAAGCGCATATAGTGAAGCGCAAACACTAAACAGAGCGTACTACACTGTGCGACCCGTTTACGCGGTGATTTCGTGGAGATGACGAGATTGCCCAAATTTAAGCGTTTTTTGCGTCGAGGCTGTGATGAGTGTACGGCACAAGTATCGAGCAATGTGTTCGTAGGGCTCTGCACCATGTTATGCCGCAGTCGTACATGCCCGTTTTGGACTATACGGACGAGGAACGGGTGAACACTCACGAGTGGTGCCCATCCGGTATGTGGCCCTGCAGTGGTACCGACCCCGCACAAAAAGCTTAACACTGGCCGGACCATTGGCCGAAACGGTCAGTCGAGCTAATCTTTTTCTGCGATGACTATGGCTATGCCTATATACATGCCAGTACACAACAAGTACAGAAAAAGTAATAATAAAAGTGAATGAATAAATAAAACAATTACGGTAGCTTCACACTAGTGCTACAAAGCCAGTGAAGAAATGAAGAGGAGGGTGGCCTGCCATTTTTCTCTTTCTTCCTCTTTTCTTTCTTTTTGCTGTTTCTTTCTTTCTCTTGTTATCTTTTCGTCTACTTTCTATCACTCCTGTCTGTATTTATTTCTCTCTCTCTCTTTCAAATAAAGTTTTTTATTCCATTCTCCCTCTTTCGTTATATATATATATATATATATATATATATATATATATATATATATATATATATATATATATATATATATATATATAAACACCTCGATATGTATATATCAGCAGTTCAAAAAGATATCATCAGAGCGTATGAAAAAAATCGGCCATTTCGAAACAACATATCAAAGTCAGAACGAAGGGCACTCGATGAACTACGAAAAAACACTGGAATTACTATCAAACCGGCTGATAAAGGGGGCTGCATAGTAATTCTAAACACGTCGGACTACTTAAAGGAAGGGGAACGACAGCTATTAGACACAAAATTCTACAAAGAACTTCCAACGGACCCGACTCCCGAATTTGAAAGGGAGATAAAAGTAACCCTAAACAATCTCCGCCGGGACGAGAAAATTACCGGCAAAATGTTAAGAGCAATGTTACCGGCCCATTCTGTTCCCGGTCGATTCTATTTGCTCCCCAAAATACACAAGGCAGGTAATCCGGGACGTCCAATAGTATCCAGTAACAGCACATCCACAGAAAATATATCAGAATTCATCGATTCCTTAATAAAAAACATCCCCCCCCCCAATTTTCCCTATTACCTAAAGGACACAAACCACTTCATCTGCGAAACTTCAAGTCTCGACATCCCAGGCGGCAGTTTTCTGGTGACCATGAACGTCTACTCACTGTACACCAACATACCCCACCATGACGGAATAGCGGCTATGGTTTCTGAATATGTAAAATCTAACTCATCAACTAGTGTAAGTGGCGAGGTACTGTTTACACTTCTTGAACTTGTACTAAATTATAACCATTTTGAGTTGAACGGCAAGCATTTCCTTCAGGTCAGTGGCACTGCAATGGGCACGAAAATGGCCCCAAACTTCGCGAGCACCTTTATGGCTTCACTTGAAATCCCATTCATTGAGGGACGCACCTTGAAACCTTTCTAATACAGAAGATACTTAGACGATATTTTTATGATATGGAACCATGATGAGGGAAGTCTTTTCCGCTTCATAGAGTATTTTAACAAATGCCACCCGTCAATTAAATTCACACACAAAATTTCCAAAACTAGCATTAACTTTTTGGACGTCACTGTCACGGTCGAAAATGACCGCTTGTCAATAAACCTTTACAAAGAGCCTACAGACCGTCAAATGTACCTACATTTCAACAGCAGCCACCCAAAGCATTGCAAAACGGGTATTCCATATTCTCAGGCCTACCGGTACCGAAGAATATGCACCGATATGCGGGAATTTGACAGACACGCGGAACACCTAAAGCATTCCTTATTGAAACAAAATTATCCGGAAGACATTATTGACGATGCCATACTGCGTGCTCGCAACGTGAACAGGAATGATATAATTAAGGGACCAAACAGAGTATCTAAAACGACTTCCCAAACTAACCTTGTACTAACTTACTCCTCATCAGCGCCACGAATCAACAACATACTTTCCCGCCATTTCAACATAATCCGGCAAAGCAAACGACTAAATTCTATTTTCGCGAATCCACCTCACGTGGTGTACCGCCGGGATAAAAATCTGAAGGACATTCTTGTCAGAGCAAAAACACACACCCCCAAAATTCAATCAGGGTGCCATCCCTGCGGAAAAGCTCGATGCAAGGTATGCCCACAGATGGTCACAACACGTGAATCCAAAGCGAACTTCTCGGATTTCAAATTCTGCATAACTGAAAGCCTTAATTGTGACTCCAGTAACGTAATATACATGCTACATTGCAACATCTGCGGACAAGAATATATCGGCCAAACAGACACGCCATTTCGGCTGCGGTTCAATAATCACCGGTACCACGCCACTTCACTGCCGAAGCTACGTTTATCTAGACATCTGCGCCTGCCAAACCACAGTTTTGAAAATATCAGCGTAACTCTTTTGCAGTCCGGTTTCTCAAACAGACGCGAGCGCGAACAGCGTGAGGCATATTTTATTTTCAAATTTCGTACATTAGTAGCCGGCATCAACGAGGACCCCGGAAAACTCAACTGCCTTCGAGAAGTAAGCCAGGAGAAAATTGGTGACAAAGATTGATAGCTGGAGACCATGCTTTTTTCTGACTGACTCGTACGTGTACACTGTCCTTTCTTGTGTTTTTTTCCACACGCACATACAAAGTGTTTACGTTCGCCTACCACTTCATGACCATTGAAGGGAAACGAACGAATATTAAAGGTAAATAGCCGACCAACCCATTAACGAGAAACCTTTCCTTTACGCCCGCCGCCCGCCGCCCGCCGAACGACCCATTACGGGGAAACCCCTTTCTTCACGCACGCCGTCACGGACCCTCCCGGCACCGCGGCGACAATCTTGGGTGGCCCGACACACGTCAAGAACTGAACAGCACGTGATATGAACCGTATGTAGATGTAGACGGAAATTTGGCTTCGTTCTCAGTGTTGACAGTGGTTCTTCCTCTTTTTCACTTTCTTTCTTTTTTTCGTCTTTTTTCTCCCCCTTTTTTGTTTTTTTTTTCGTTTTTTTTCTAGTTCCCTCTCACTCTCGCAAACGTCTTTCAAGGCGATAGGGACGCGGCAGCAACGAAGTTTGGAAGCTCATGTCAGTATAACTCATCGCCTGATGAAGGGAGGACCCCTCCCGAAACTGTTGAGAAATAAATATATTTATTCCTTGTTGACAACGCTCCCGTTGTGCCATATCCCATACCTTCACGAAGACTAACTGGCCCATTGAATTATTACTCCCACTATATATATATATTGTTACGGGGAATAAAGTATACACTGGTGAGCAAATTCGTACTTGGCGAATATACTGGCGAGCTAATGCGTACGACGCTGCTGCAGTCCGAGCACGTTCCCGTTCAGCACTTCGTCGTCGTCATGCTCAGGCATCTACTTAGCCCGTGACATTACCCGCCGGTGGCAGAAGCACCGTCCCGGTGCGATCAATTCTCGGGGCGTGAGTAGTATGGTTTAAGCCGTGAGACGTGCACTATATCGGTCGGGACTGAAGCTGGTACTGACGTGGTATAGAGTGGAGCTATCTCATAGGTCACGCTGGTGACCTTGCGTATGACGCGGTAGGGGCCAACGTAACGGGACATTAGTTTTTCGCTCAGACCAACACGACGTGATGGTAACCACAGCAAGACGAGTGATCCCGGAGAGTACTGTACGTCGCGGTGCCGGCGATCGTAAGCACTCTTTTGGTTAAGCTGCGAGGCACATAAACGATCCCGGGCGACTTGGCGGGCGATGTCAGCTCGGGCCAGGGCATCACGAGCATAAGCAGTCGATGAGGGGGCGTCAGATTGGTGCATGGTGTCCATGGGCAAAGGCGGGTCATAACCGAACAGTAGGTAAAAAGGGGAAAATCCAGCTGTATCATGACGTGAACTATTGTATGCGAAGGTAACGAAAGGTAATTGGATGTCCGAATCTTTGTGATCCTTGGAGACGTACATCGCTAACATATTCGTCAAGGTACGGTTGAGGCGTTCCGTGAGGCCGTTGGTTTGTGGATGGTACGCTGTAGTGAACTTGTGGTGGGTAGAGCAGGATCGCAGGAGCTCATCGACTACTTTAGATAGAAAACAGCTGCCGCGGTCGGTGATCAACTGACGAGGAGCACCATGACGCAGAATGAATGTCATGAAGCAGGAAATCGGCTACATCAGTAGCGCAGCTGGTGGGGAGGGCACGTGTAACGGCATACCGCGTTGCGTAGTCGGTAGCAATAGCAATCCACTTATTACCGGTGGCCGACACGGGAAAGGGTCCTAGAAGATCGAGGCCGACTCGGGAAAATGGCTCTTCTGGTACTTCAATGGGCTGGAGGGTACCAGCAGGTCTCAGAGCAGGTGTCTTGCTGGCGCTGGCAGAGGTCGCATGCCGCAACGTACTGTCGCACAGAACTGGTAGAGGCCAGGCCAAAAGAATCAGCGGCGAATGCGGTCATACGTGCGTGACACCCCTAGGTGTCCAGCGGAGGGGGCATCATGCAGCTGGGCCAAAACGTCTGAGCGAAGATGCACAGGAACAACGAGTAAAAGTTCAGCACCATCAGGGCGGGTGTTGTAGCGGTGCAAGATGTCGTTGTAAAGAACGAACAGTTGTAAGGAGTGGTCAGGGTGGGGAGAGTGCAGACTATTGATAATAGCACGCAAAGAGGGGTCGCGGCGTTGTTCAGCAGCTATGTCGGTGAAGTCGGTAATTGAAAGAACGAGGGCCTCTTGCTCATCTTCCCTCGTGTCAGGAGGATCGACTGGGTAACGGGACAAGCAGTCGGCATCCTTGTGAAGTTGTCCGGATTTATAGGATACGGAAAAAGTGTACTCTTGTAAGCGCAGCGCCCAGTGACCAAGGCGTCCCGTAGGGTCCTTGACTGAGGAGAGCCAGCAAAGCGCATGGTGGTCGGTAATAACTGAGAATGGTCGGCCATACAGGTACGGTCGGAATTTCGCAATGGCCCAGACGAGAGCTAAGCACTCGCGTTCTGTGATGGAATAATTTTGTTCCGAGCGCGACAACAGTCGGCTTGCATACGCGACGACGCGGTGCATGTCTTGTTGCCGCTGCGCGAGCACTGCGCCTATGCCGTGGCCACTGGCGTCAGTACGAAGCTCCGTGGCGGCAGATGGGTCGAAGTGTGCTAGGACTGGTGGATTGGTAAGAATGTCAACGAGCGACGAGAAGGCGTTTGCTTGCTGTTGGCCCCAGGTGAATGCGACATCCGTTTTGAGGAGGCAGGTTAGAGGACGGGCTACTTCAGCAAACTTCTCGACAAAACGACGGAAATAGGAGCACAGTCCCAGAAAACTTCGGACGTCCTTGGCTGAGCGGGGTGTGGGGAAGTCGCGAACTGCTCGGACTTTCGCAGGGTCTGGTTGAACGCCCGCAGCGTTAACAAGATGGCCGAGTATGCAGATTTGGCGTTGCCCAAAGCGGCATTTGGACGAGTTAAGTTGCAAGTTGGCACGTCGAAAAACATCAAGCACTGCGGACAGACGGGCAAGATGGTCGTCGAAAGTAGTCGAAAAAACAATAACGTCGTCAAGATAGCAGAGGCAGATGGTCCACTTCATGCCTCGAAGGAGAGAGTCCATCATGCGCTCAAGTGTCGCGGGGGCATTGCATAATCCAAAAGGCATCATCTTGAACTGATAAAGTCCATCAGGAGTCACGAAGGCCGTCTTCTCTCTGTCTTTGTCGTCCACAGCGATCTGCCAGTAGCCTGAGCGAAGGTCTATTGGAGAGAAATATTTGGCACCGTGCAAGCAATCGAGTGCATCATCTATGCGCGGTAGGGGATAGACATCTTTCTTGGTAATATGATTGAGATGGCGGTAATCAACACAGAATCTCCAGCTATTGTCCTTCTTTTTAACAAGTACAACGGGTGAGGACCAGGGACTAGATGAGGGTTCGATTATGCCCTTATCAAGCATTTTATCGACTTCTCGCTGTATAATAGCACGATCCCGGGCTGACACACGGTAGGGTCGTCGGTGAATGGGTCGAGCGTCACCGGTGTCGATGCGATGGGTTACCACAGATGTCTGGCCCAAATTACGGTCGCCGAAGTCAAAGATGTCCTGATAAGAAGCAAGCACACGGCAGAAAGCAAAGACTTGTTCAGAGGTGAGCGTGTCAGATAGCATTGGCTTGAAAAGGTCGGAACAGGAACGTGACGAGAACGACGTTGATGAAAAATCGGGTGGCGAATCGGTGGTTAGAGCCGAAACTGTGTGGTCGACCAGTGGTGTAAGATGCGCAAGTGACATGCCGCGAGGAATAACTTGCGCTGAGAGGCCGAAATTGAGGACGGGAAACGAAGTTCGGTTGTCCTTAACGGTAACCACCGTGTTGGGGAGTGCAACATTGCGTGTCATGGCGACGTCAGAAATTGGGGCAGCAACATAATCACCATCGGGTACATGCAGGATATGGCGAGAGTTGGACTTGGACTGCGGCTTGCGGCGGAAGTCTAAGGAAATCGACAGAGCGTAGACGAGGTGGGCTGGTAGAGACGGTCTCCGAAAAGGATGGTAGTTCGAGCCGAAGAAGACCTTTGGAACAGTCAATGAGCGCAGCGTGTGAAGTCAGAAAGTCGAGTCCAAGGATAAGGTCATGAGGGCAATTTTCCAGTACAGCGAACAGAACTGAAGTTTGATGCTCAGAAATTGTTAATCGCGCAGTGCACATTCCAAGCACATCAGGAGTACTCCCATCCGCTGTACGAACGGTAGGTGCAATCGCAGGCGTCAAAACTTTTTGGAGGCGGCGGCGGAGGTCTGAGCTCATCACAGATATTTGTGCACCGGTATCAATAAGCGCAGTTATAGGTAAACCATCAACGAGAATTGTAAGGAGGTTGCACCGCTGGTCAGGAGTAATCAGAGGATTTGCAGTCCGAGTCGTGTATGCAGCGCCACCTCCGGGGGCTGCACCGGCTAGTTTTCCGAGCGACGGTCGTAGGGAGACCGAGAACGGCGGGGTTGGGGCGAGCGGGACTGACGACGCACGGGCGATGGCGAGTGGCTGGTCCGACGTTCTGGATTATGCTCTGCATCTGTCTCAGCACGGTAGGACGGGGCATGAGGTGCACGTTCAGAGCAAGGCCGCCAATCATAGAAGCTCGGTCGAGGTGATGACGTCCAACGGCTGCGGCAATGGCGAGCGATGGGTCCTATCCGATGGCACGTGAAACATATGGGCCGATCATCATGAGTGCGCCATTCAGCTGGGTTTCGTCGTGGCACGAACGTGCGGTTCGGAGTGGCAGCCGCAACGACTGGAGCCGAGCTGGAAGTAGCAGGGGCATTTTGATGAGGTGGCGAAATGCCCATATTCGCGATCTCTTGGCGAACCACGGCCTGTATCATTGAAACAGCATCGAGGTTGTGTCCTGGCGCGCTGACGCTAGACATAGCGGGAGCCATAGCCACGAGTTCCCGACGGACTATTCTGGTGACGTTTTCTGGCGCTGGTGGTTGGTGTAGTGTGGGCAAATCTTCACAAGAGGACGTAGCCGCCGTGTTGGGAAGGCGGTCAAATCGGTGAACTATGCGCCTTCTTTTTGCCTGTTCGAAGCGACGACATGCTTCGATGACCAACTCCACCGTCGAGCAGTCCATGCACAAGAGAAAATTGAAGGCGTCATCCGCAATTCCTTTCAGGATGTGTCCGACTTTGTCCTCGTCGAGCATGTCCTTGTCGACCTTGCGGCATAAAGCCAACACGTCCTGGATGTACGCGATGTACGCCTCTGTGGATGTCTGGGCACGAGTCGCAAGCTCTTTCTTTGCGGCCACTTGACGTCCGATGGGTTTCCCAAATAGATAGCGCAATTTCTGCTTACAGACGTCCCAGCTAGTCAACTCTTCTTGATGTGTCTCGTACCAGAGTTTTGCCGTGCCATGCAAGTAGAAGATGATGTTCGCCAACATAAGCGTCGGACCCCAATGGTTGCTGCTGCTGACGCGCTCATATTGAACCAGCCAGTCATCGACGTCTATGCCACTTGTGCCGTTGAATGGACCTGGGTCACGAGGTTGCACCACAACGATCGGCTGCGGGGCTGACGGCTCTTGTTGACATTGAGTAGCCTGGTCAGTCATCGTGGTAGCTGCAATGCGCCGTCCGCTGCGAAGATCCAGCTCGTTGGGCTGTATAGCGAGTGGTACCCCGCACCTTCCACCAATGATGTTGCGGGGAATAAAGTATACACTGGTGAGCAAATTCGTACTGGCGAATATACTGGCGAGCTAATGCGTACGACGCTGCTGCAGTCCGAGCACGTTCCCGTTCAGCACTTCGTCGTCGTCATGCTCAGGTATCTACTTAGCCCGTGACAATATATATATATATATATATATATATATATATATATATATATATATATATATATATATATATATATATATATATATATATATATATATATCACTATTATTTCTTGCCGTCTTTCTTTCCATTATTTCACTCGTTTCCTCTTTTTCTTTCTGTTGCTTTTTTGTCTCCCTCTGTTTCTGTACTCGTGTACTCGCCCAACAGATTAATTTAAAGCTGCGAATTTCGGTACGTGCCTCAGCAGTGGCGCACACACTGAGTGTCTCTAAATAAAAAATAAAAATGATCCGTAATGTTTTGTAGCATCTTTCATTTTCAGATCTGCACATTTTAAAGATGGCTGTTACTGTGGCCCGACACTATTTATTCGCCTCGTACAGGAATTCATTATTTTTCATTGCTCATTGAAAAAGGTGCGCTTTCTGAGACCAATTTGTCAATCAGCATAGTGGGGCTACACGTTCAACCATCAGCACCTTTATCTTGAACGCTCGAACGCGTGGCCCCGGCTCGCTTGGACTGACGTCAGCGCCACCAAGCGCTGAAAATGAAATGCTTGCTGCAGTTAAAGATAGATGTAGCGCACGTCGGTTTTACTAGCAAATATAGTAAATATTTGTTTCCAGTCTGCCTGACCGGAGCGTCGAATGCACTCACTTCGCATCCCGTTTTCGCCGCGTTTCGCTCGTGGTTACGTTATCGCAAGCACCCACGGCGTTCGATGTCTTACACTTATCTCGAGAATGAACCATTGCGTGCTACAGCTTACGCAGCTTTCGTGTCTCAATTCGCAGCTGCTGCTCAAAAGGAATCACATGTATAAAAAGCACTGCAAACGCATGTTCAGGGCGTTTGTAAAAGTTGTAAAATAAACCTGAAATGCAGTGGCGTTGTTCACCTTTTGATTCAATATTTTCAGACAGCGTGAATCAAACGTTTCTCGCAATTCAGAGTGTGCCTTCGTCCTCGGTTCGCGCTGCCCGGAAGATGTGGTCTTGGAGCCGAAGATTTGTGTGGGTAACAATATCTGGGGTTTATCGCTGGCGCCATTGTTTTTCGAGACACCTAGAATGAATGACTGTCGTTAGATAGGGTATTTCAAGAAATGTCTTATTATTTAATAAGAAGTTTAGAAAAGAGGCATATATGTGGTACCAGCGGCATTCTCTTCACTTTCGAAGGAGGCATCTTCAATTGTGTCCGAACAATAATTATGGCAGTAACTATTGGAAATTAAAACACCGTTTTAACTAGTGGAAACAACCGATCGAATTCAATTGGCAAATCCAAGTACTTCCTGCGAATAGTACATATCAACGTTGAAATTCTCGAAAGACGGCCAGTCGTAATCACCGCGGAGCGATGAAATGTGATTAATTTGTTGGCGCATGGTAAAGAACCCTAGGTGGTCTAAATTTCCGGAGCCCTCCACTACGGCACCATTCATAATCATATGGTGCTTTGAGACGTTAACCCCTCTCCTCCCCCTTTCCCCTATAAAAAGAAAACATGGAAATATGGTTAATCTAACAGGCGAAACCGAAATCGACGCACCTAGCAGCGCAATTACCATTCACTTCGAAAACGCCATCAGTGACGACACTGCTTCCTTCGCCGTTATTAATCGTCAATTCAGCGAGGTCAATCTATACACATTTCGCTCCGTGGTTGCTTATCGACGCTGGCTTACCTCCTCTCATCCTCTTCCCTCAAAGCGATGAGAACAGTGTCGTCATTGAGGGCGTTTTCGAAGTGACTAGTAGGTGCGCTGTTTGGCGCGCGTGTTTCGGTTTCGCTGTTAAATTAGATTGTTGAGGAAAGATTCCATTGGCCCAATTATATGTATCATTGTTAAATCTGCCACAAAACTTATTACTCGTGGGGTTCCCCTAGTTTGCCAGTGGATATAATCGTATGTTGGCATTCCTGAGAATGAAGAGGCTGATCACCTCGCTTCAACTTGTGCTCACAATGAGTATGACTGCCAAGAAGTTTCATGCCGGATTGACATCGCTCGGCTGCTGATTGACCGACATCTTCTAAAGCAGCATCCCGATCAGCGGGTATAGCAAGCGGATCGTTTCCTACTTGCATTCGTGACCATGGATTGAGTGGTCATGACAGAGCCCTGTTATACAAGCTAAGAGTCGGTTTTGTGTCAGCGCACGAACGATTATACCGTCAAAGACGTGCTGACAGTCCGATATGTTCATAGTGTGGCTCCTATGATGCACTAAAACACGTCGTTTTAAAAAGATCGCCCTTTATTGGTTGTGCAGCGAGCACTCCTCAAAAAGGACTATGGAGTGGTTGAACTTAGGTGCACAACCCTTGACGATTGCTTGTTCCCAGGAGGATGTGCTTCTAGGCATGAGCAGGCCCATAGAGCACTGTTTCCTTAAAAAAAAAAATTTTGCCTCGCACTAATAGACATATTTACAGCGAAAGCTGTTGATGAAAACTCGAGTCACGCGCAGCGCCGTAGTCGTCCGCCACTGCCATTGCCGGTGTTCGTAACCATTATCGCGAAATAAGAAAGAAACAAGCCAGTACCAAGGACACAGTGGGGCTCGAACCTGGTTCCGCTGTGTACCACCTTCTACCACTGAGCCTCGCTGGGGTTTGGGATTCGTTCGCAAACTTGCCTTATATATAGGCAGGCTTTTTTTTCAATTAGCTTGCAAGGTTCGGTACCTCTCGCACACAACAGACACAACATTGTACCGACACAACATTGTGCCGGTAAGGTACAATGTTGTGTCAGTACAAAGTTGTGTCTTCAAATATAAGTTGTGTCGGTACAATGTTGTGTCTTCAACTATAAGCTGTTTTTTCCCGAAACAAAAATCAGCAGATGTTCAGCAGTTGCGCTTTACAACCTTATTCTTTTAGACTTACCTTTCCAAATCAGGTCACGAAGTTCAAAAAGGTCAAATCTTTCTTTCAAAACACAACCGAAACACAGCAATAAACGAAGCCGCAACTACAATTCGCCACCTGCAAGTACGAAGACTAGGCAAATGTATGTACTACCCATCATTCCCGTGGTCGCTGAACGATCGCAGCGACAGAGTTCCCTTTAGTTAATTTGAGGAATCTCTATGAATTCGGTTCATGCTGCCATCTTTGTTAAATAAAATCAGTAAAGAACAGCTTTGTCACATTCCGGAATCCTCATTTAGAGAACTACAAAGAATTTTCACCACAATATCCGTATGGTTTCTCTTCATATAGTTTCCTAAAACTACCTAGGGAAAACTCCGGCAGGCGACATGGAGAAACGCGGAATGGGAGGCTGCGTTCGTTACGGCTCCTGCGGACGTGCAACTAAATCTGTGTTTCTAGAGTTTTTTCCTCAAGTGTCCATGAACTGTTGCTCGAATGAGTTCTGATAAGTCATCAGGATCCTACCGATTTCATATTTGACCACAGTGAGTGACTTTTGTAAAGTTAGGAACAATTTGTTTCCCTGTGAAGCGTTGCCTTCTTTAACACTAACGAGTGGCTTGAGAGACCGCGCTTTCATTGGTCTTATTCTCGCCTGCGGCCGGCCCTTTGGAGGCCCGGTGTGCTGAATTATTTGCTCACGATGGAGTATGAAGTGCACTGAGAGGATATTTTAGAAGAAGAGTTTACTCAAGATAAAGGTTGGCAGTCCGCTGGTGTCAAAAGAGCTGGCGTCAAAACACACCATTGTCGCAGCCGGGTGCACGTCACGGCAAATTGGGTGGTGTGGCGCTGAAGTCCAAACTGCTACGGGTGGGAAAGATGCCCACATTTCCTGGAGATGACATCAAGATTATGGTCCGGCCGAGAGGTAGACTCAATATCTCAAAAATTAGTGCAGCTACGGTGGCAGACGCAATACTACAGTTGCCGCTGGCACAAGCCAGGAATGTTCGTGCCAAGATGTTTTATGCCCAAATCTGCAGCAAAATATTATAGTTGCCACTACTCCCAAGTGCGAAAATGCAGGCCGATGCGTTCTGATGAAGCAAATACTCATTTCGGGGAAGGTGCACGAGCTAAGTGCCGATAAGACTGCCCCACACTCCACGTGCAAAGGGGTGATTCGCAACGTCCCCCTTCAAGACGGCCCTGACGTCATCGATGCGAAAATTGCCAACACCAGTTATCCACTCGCCTTAGCATCCAAGAGAATAGCCCAAACTGGCATGGTCGTCGTCGCTTTCGACGGGCATTGTATATTGAACTTTGTCAGGAATAGACCGGTGCTGATGCGGTGCTCACTCTACCGCAAGCAAATCGATGTGCGTTATGCGTGCGGCCGTCTTGGTCATCGCTCTGACGTGTGCCCCACTCCTGGTGACACGATTTCCCGAGGCTTTGGTGCCGCAAGCTCCGATAAGCAGCATGTGTGAACTCCCAAGTGCAAACTCTGTGGAGACCAGCATCTCACGGCTAGCAAAGACTGTGCTCAAAGGTTCAAGATCCCGTACATTGTGCGTCGTCATCGCAGTTAGCGTAACGGCTGATGCTGCGTCACCGTCCCCGCGACGTCACCTCGACACTGCGGACGAGTTCCAGTCTTCGTCACCCACCACGGATGCTCAGCGTAGAGGACGCCCCCGCTCCAGGGGACGCTCGGGAGGCCGCTCAGCATCCAGGCGCCGCGGTGCCTTCAGAGGATGTTCCGGCTTGCGCTTAGGTCAACAGAACGGGCCCGGGGATGTTACACTTCTCAGCCTTGTTCCACCTCAAGGCCGGAGCACGTTTCGTCGGGGCCAACCATGTCCCACACCCGTACGCCCACCACCTCTAACAGCAAGAAGCCGACGCTCTACTGGGCCGACAAAGCCCGAGGAGGACGTGAGTCTCCTAGAGGCGACGAATCAAATCGCGGTTCTCGCCACGCGAGCGAGCTGAACGAGATGCGACGAGCTAACGAGCAGCTGAGGTAAGAAAACGCGCAGCTTAAGCAAGAAATGAGCAGGCTAGTTGCGGAGATGGTGGAGATTAGAAAGCTCGCACCCTCACCCCCTTCGGCGCAGCCCGCCTCAGCCCCGGTCGCCATGGATACGTCTGAGGCACCTCAGAAGTCTAGCGGAACCACGTGCCGAGTGGTTGAGAACACACAAGAAGAAGAGGCGGTAAACTTACTGTCGGAACTCAAGGATTCATTCGTCAAAATGCAGGCTACATTAGCGCAAATTCAAGAAGCCGGGGCGCACTCCAAGGTGGAATTAGGAGCACTGAGTGAACGCATAAGCAAATTAGAAGAGGTTGATGCCAGGAGAGACCCCGGTCCGACTCCTTTGCAGGTCCCAGCGCAACGCATTGTACTAGCGCCACCGACTGAGGGCGCGATCCCCTTGGACGCTATAGCTGCTCAACCCTTCTCTCAGCCTAAACATGGATCGTGCGGATGAAAACTTCAGAATCTGGCAATGAAACTGTGATGGATTTACTCCCAAAAATCCCCTTCTACAGCAATATTTAAGAACTCTCGATATTAAGTACCAAATCATCACTCTTCAGGAAATTGCGTCTAGCACCACCATCAAAATCCAGGGTTACCTGTACATTCATCACATTCAGGAGGTAGGGGAGTCGCCGCACTTACCAGCAAAAGGTACAATTACCTATCGCGTCACCTTGGTGCAGTTGCCGATGGCGTCGAGTACGTAATGACTGAAATTATAAATAACTCACCGAAAAAGGGCCTCCGAAGAAACAGTCTTTTCATTCTGAACGTATACTGCAGTCCCACTCATCGCAGGGCGAGAGCAGACTCTCTCCTCAAAAGGGCTGTGAGCATGGCCAGGGGTTACCCCCTTGTCGTCATCGGGGATTTCAACGCCTCACATAGCTTGTGGCGATACATGTATGGTACGCCCAAGGGACGAGAACTATGGCAGACTGCGACAGAAGTCGACTTTACGATTATCACTGACAAGGATTTCCTCACTAGGAGAGGTAACTCCACATGTCGAGATACCACGCCGGACCTCACTTTTGTTAAGAATATAGGTGGGGTCAAGTGTGTCAACACGGCTCAAGACCTCGGAAATGACCACTACGCCATAGAGGTATCCTTCGCGATTGCCCGGTTTATGACGAAAAAAAATCAAGGTGCTTGACTGGTACGTTTTCCGCAAAGTCGGAGCTGAGCGAGCCCCGACAGCCGGGAGAGATTTTGAAGGATGGTACAAAGAATTCAAAGATGACTCCACGGCAGCGACCAAAGAGGTCGTCACTGACCTCGATCGACGCTGAAAACATGGACA
Source organism: Rhipicephalus annulatus (assembly GCA_013436015.1). Classification (NCBI taxonomy): domain Eukaryota; kingdom Metazoa; phylum Arthropoda; class Arachnida; order Ixodida; family Ixodidae; genus Rhipicephalus; species Rhipicephalus annulatus. Next base: position 32,684 of record WOVY01015437.1, on the reverse strand, counting down.
GCATGTTGACTTACCTACTAGTAGCCAAGCAAGCCCTACTCTCGAGGTGGAAAGGGCCGAAGCATAACAGGAGGCTCCGCAAGAAGGTTTTCGAGGTTAACAGGGTGATTGAGGAGCACTGCAAAACCCTGTGTAAACAACAATTACATGAGCTCTTCGAGCGCATCGACTGTCAGCTCAGATCTGGGAAGAGCGGGGGTCTTCTCAAACACCTTCTCGAGCAGAGCAGCACCAGGTCCAGCAAGAGGCGATCTCTCGCGCAAGCCATCCTTCTTGCTACCGACTCTACCTCGGACGAATTGGTTGTCAACAACCTTATAGACAAGTATCTGCGGGTCACGCATAGCTCTGCACCCACACAGTTTCCGGACTACGCGTGGTGTGACGTGCCGGAGTTGGACCAGGACTTTACTGTGGCCGACACCCGACAGTCTCTCTTTTTCCTAAATGGCAAATTCGTCCCTGGCCCTAACGGCATAGCTAATAAGATGCTCAAGGGCCTTGATGATGACTCCATCGAATTCCTCACGGGAAATATTAATGAGGTGTGGCACCGTGGGAAGGTCCCCACACAGTGGAAGACGACTCACACGGTACTAATCCCGAAACCCGGTAAAGCACCAGTAATAGAACAGGTCGCAGAGCATGCCCTGCTGAACCGACTCAAGGTGCACCTCGAGACCAATGACATGTACACCCAAAATATGATTTGTTTCAAAGCTGGCCTCGCGACACAGGATGCCATGAATCTGATAAAGCATCAGATCATCGACCAGAGCACGGGAGATACCAGAGCTATCCTTGGATTATACCTGGAGAAGGCTTTCTACAACATTTCTCACGAATTAATTCTCCAGTCTATCGCCAGCCTAAGGCTAGGAAAGAGGGTCTACGACTTGATGAGATCCTTTCTTAGCCAGAGAACTACCAAGCTCAAGATCGAAGGGTACCTCTCACGAGACATCGACCTTGGTTCACGCGGAACGCCTCAGGACTCAGTTATTTCACCAACATTATTTAACATCGTGATAATCGGGCTCTCCAAGGAACTCACGAAGGTTCGAGGAATCAATCATACCATCTACGCCGATGATATAACCATCTGGTGCAACGGTGGGAGGAATGGTCAGGTTGAGGAAGCCATGCAGCGCGCAATCGATGTGACCGAGCGTTTCCTCCGTCTCACCCGGTCGCACGTGCTCCCCATCGATATCTGAACTTCTACTCTACAAGAAAACACCCCGAGGCGGCGGCCACCGTGACAGGAAACCTACGTCTCAAAGTGAAATACAGCTTTTCACTGGTGATGGGTCCCCACTGCCCAGAGTGTATTCGCTCCGAATATTGGGCATGTATATCGAGTCTAACGGCGCTAACGTAGCTGCGCTGACAGATCACTACCAAGATGGAAAGTGCTCTCGGCCTCATCCGGAGGTTCAGCAATAAACACCGGGGATTCAAGGAAGATAATATCATCCGCATTATACATGTGCACGCGTTTGTGCTCTGCCACCTTTTGTACTCGGCGGCCATGCATAATTGGCATGTTGCAGAGAGAAGTAAGCTCAGTTTCCTCATAAGAAAGGTCGCTCGCCATCGGCTTGCCTGTAAGCACTCGCACTGAGAACTTTTTCAAGCTTGGTATTCACAATACACTCGAAGAGATAATCAAGGCGCAAGAGCGCTCACAGCTGCTCAGGTTTTCCGGAACCAAATCAAGCTGCAAGATACTCGACGATTTGGGCTTCAACTCTATTGACCAGTGCCCCGATTCCATGCAGATTACCAGAGACATCAGGTCTCAACTACACATCGCCCCCATTCCTCGCAATATGCACACTGAGCTCAACGTCGGTCAACCTAGGGTCAGGGATAGAGCTCTGCTCGAGCACGTCCGTAGCAACGACACTGATGCAATCTTTGTGGATGCTGCACCATATGTCCTACAAGAGTCATTTGCTGTTTCCACCGTTGACTGAAATTCCAGGCTCATTTGCTCCACCACGGTACGCACATCGAAGCCCGTGATAGCCGAACAGGCATGCGATCGCGCTGGCTATGCTAGATAGTCGCAGAGAGTCAGTATACAGCGACTTCAACGCGGATATCAAGGCATACGAAACCGGGATGGTAGCCCTTCAGGCCCTCCGCATTCTCCAAAGCGTCGAAAGTATCACGCCCCATTCTCTCACTCGGCTTCCCGCTCACCTGGAGTCAATTTAGTGCTCTACCTATAACCCTATAACGAGGGCGCACACGAGGCCCCGCGAGAACTCACTGACCGCGCCGCCCCCGCAGTCTCTCTGCCTCACTGGGAACACTTACTGATGTTCAACGAAACAAAAAAAGCACTTATATCTGTCAAGACGGGTATTCCCTCTCCCACACCCTGCCTTGTGCAGGGCGTAGGTAGTTACCCTTAGAACATTGCAAGCCAGTGCGTATCCTAACCTTGCGGTTCTTCATGCCATGTACCCTAATGGTATCCAAATGCAGATTACCCCGCCTGTAGACTGTTACCAACATTCAACCATGTGTTGTGGGAATGTGAAGCCATCGGCCCCGCCCTCAGCGAGGACAGGTGGGCTGCGCTCTTACGCAGCCCCGAACTTAACGATCAAACCCTGGCCGTCTAGAGTGCTCGTGAACGGGCCGCCAAGCTCGGCTTGACGGTCCCTAGGTGCCGGGTGGCGCAAGGTCTCCCCTGCGTCTTCTCAGGACCAAAACAAAGTTTTAATCAATTAATCAACATCCTGATGATGATAATGATGATCCTTGATACTCTGGCGCACACCCACAAAGGGGGATCGGCCAAGAACCTGGCGGCAGGATCTTAACTAAAAGGCTAATGGTTTTTCAAACACAACGTAATTTTGGGCTGAAAAAAAATATATAGAAAGAAAAGCCGAAAATCGAAAAAGGAGTATATCTGAGCAGGGAGCGATGCAGGCTATCAGATGCGATTTGAGAAAGAGATAATGGTAGGTCTAAAATGATATATATATATATATATATATATATATATATATATATATAGAATGAACTTGCAGATAGCACACGTTTGAAAAGGAAATTGTATTTACTAACGTTTCGGTCGTGGCGCGGCCTTCGTCAGAGTAAGTAGGCATGATACAATGCAGCCGCTTTTATAGGCTCACGTGATGAACTCTCGGTACAGCAGCTAGGACAATCAAAGTAAAAAAATGGTAATCTGTCAGAACCTTGTGTTGACATGACTGACATGCGACGGGTGCAAGAATATACAAGTTTCAAATTTCCTTGCGCATCGACACGTGGGGCACAGTATGGTTGGCAGGACATGTAAAAGAGCTTTGAAGTAAAGAAACCACAGTTGACTAATATACATTTTAATATACACTAAAATATTTTACTAATCTAAGAAGTCGTGTTGTTATAGTGTGAGGCAGGTGAGCTTTCCTATACGTTTTCATTGATACCTGAACGAATGGTGTTAAACTTGTGGATCAAAAAGGATTCCCTCACTTCCCTATCGTGATTTGTCTTGAAACTGGACTGAATAATAGTGGCCTTAATTTATTCGAAACCATGGCCAGGCATACTGACATGCCTCGACAGCGGTAGATTAGGGAGGCTTACGGCATGTGCACGGTGATTATTAAAACGAATTCTGAAACTTGTCTCTGTTTGACCTATGTACTGAGCTCCGCATTTTGAACACTCGAGAAGATATATGACCTTGATACTATCACACGTGTAGTTCCCATTTATCTTTAAAGAAAAACTGGACGATGTACTTAAAGCTGTTTTAGATGTCATATGCGCGCACACTTTGCAACGTGGTTTGTTGCAGGGATGACAGCCTTCATGATGTGAACACGTGGTTTTAGATGAGGTTAGTAAATTACGAAGGTTCCGCGATCGTCGGTAGACCACGCGTGGTTGTTCTGTAAAGATTCCTTTGAGCCGCTCGCTCTGTATTAGAATGTTGAAATGTTTCTTTAAGATATGGTTCACATTTGGAGCTGAAGCCGCATGTGTCAAAATTAGATTAGTCCGCGAACAATCTTTGGGTCTTTTGTTAGTACTCAGCAGGTCTGAACGGTCGAGCTCTTCTGCACGTTTGATGGCGTCTGTGATTATGCTGGCCGGATAGCTCTGTTTTTCGAGCGCGCTCCGAAGTTGTACGCAGTGGCGGGAAAATTCGCTGCTATCAGAGCACATTCTTTTAAAATGGACTGCTTTGCTGTAGGGAATAATACTTTTATTGTGTTTCACGTGACTACTACTAAAGTGAAGATATTGCTGCCTATCCGTGGGTTTCCTGTAAAGATTAGTTATCAGCTTCCTGTTACGTAGAGTGACCGTGAAATTAAGGAAGCTTATGTTCACAGGTGAATACAAGTGCGAAATATATATATATATATATATATATATATATATATATATATATATATATATATATATATATATATATATATATATATATATATATATAGGCAGATTAACATGGCAATCGCTTTGTTTCAATTATGTATTCAAATACCGCAGAGCAGACGTCCCTGTGGCTATAACCTGAATTTAATTCTGCCAAACGACAAAATTACTGCCACATTTAATTCCAATCCCAATTTTTCAAGTGGAGCTACCAGGTATCTTTTCCGCTGATGAGAATATCGGCAACAGAACAAAAAGAAGTGATCTATCGTTTCCATTTCTTCGCAAGTCTGACATAAAGGTGACGCCTTTTGACCAACTTTATGCAAATAATAATTCGGTTGTGGAATTCTTCAACTCAATCTTGTAAAAGTAACTTCCAAGTGCCGTGTTGCACACCACTGCTGTCTATTCCAGCGGCATCTTAGATGTGCGAAAAATCTCGATATTTATCCAATGAGTTGCAGTCGTATTCATGCAAACAGAGGTTTCTAAACCTTATTGCTGTCGCGTAAGCCGTATCAGGCAAAATCGGGATAAGGGGACCGCTAAGAGATACTGTGGCTAGTGCATCCGCCATCTCATTGAGATATATGCCACGATGGCCTGGTACCCATAAGAGCTGCAGTTTTTTCAAGTTTGTCGATATGAGTTGTCGAAACATGTGCATAAGTGTTAAGTTGGCTTCTGAAGACATGTGCAGCACATACTGAAAAAGAATCTGTAATTACGACTGCTTCCGATTCGCCCAAAGGAAGTTTCCGTAGTGCCAGTACAATAGCAAATAATTCTGCTATGAATATCGGTGTGTAATCTGGGAGTCTAACCGAAAAGGACCAGTCAAGGGAACGTGAGAAGATACCTGCCCCAGCCTTTTCATTTGATACGGATGCATCAGTCGCAATTATGTTGTTCATGTTCATATGTGCCAAGTAATCCTGCAGCCGATCATTTAAATATTGAAATGACATTTGCTTTGCGTTAGAGGGATAAATATTCTCAAATTCTATCTTAAGATCTAAATTAACGCTTTTTGTTGAGAAAATATGTTTGATTTTGACGTTAAGTGGTTCTAGCAGCGCTTGAATGAACAAGATCTGTGGGCAGTGGAATCGTGACCACCAAGTTTCAAAATATAAGCTTGGTTCTTCAATAAAAGCATAAAACAATGCTCTCTGGGGCACAGTGTATAGTTTTAAAAATGTTTGGATAGTAAGCATTTTGAATCTATTCAACAATGACGGTAGACGCGCTTCCATGTATAGCACATTGTTAGCAACAAACTTGGGCAGTCCAAGGCACAGTCGTAAAGCCTCCCTTTCTAATAGTATTAGCGGTCTCATTTTATATGTCGCACTGCCCGAAAATAGGACACAGCCGAATTCCATGATGGGACGAATGTACATATTACAGACCATTACCAATGTATTTCTTCGCAACCCCCTTTTTATGTTGCTGAGCTTGCGTACGTAACCACCCCATGGCTCGTGTTGCTTTGAACGCAATGTGATCGATGTGGCTTTTCCAATTTAACGAGCTGTTATATATGATGCCTAAGTATTTGAGTGAATCCACCTGGGGAATCTGCTCTGTGCCATACATCAAGGAGATGTTGACAGGATCCCTGATTGAGAACGCTTGAAGCGCGCTTTTGTTTACGTTTAGAGACATTCCAATTTTTTCAAGCCATTCCTCTATTATGTTTAGGTAATTCTGTAATGTCTGATAAAGTAATTGCAGATCACTGTTTGTCGCAAAGAAAGCAATGTCATCTGCATACACATATAAATGAATATCACTATGTGTTGGAATCGAACTGAGGAAGATGTTAAACAACACCGGTGAGAGCACTGCCCCCTGTGGTACGCCACGGTATTGTCGATATCTGTTAGAAAAACAACCCCTTTGAAAGCAATAAAACTCTCTCTCCCTTAAAAGCTCTGCTACCCATGCTGTCATGTAGTTTGGTAAGTGTGACATTTCCAACTGCTCTATTAGTATTTTATGCTCCACTTTGTCATACGCCTTGGCCAAATCCAGAGTAACTAATGCACAATACTCTCTTCTACGCCTATAGCCAACTGTGTACGACTCTCCTAATCCGCGTGCGCACACCATATGGAGCATCCCGATTTAAAGCCAATTTGACTGGGGTTCAGTATTGATTTCTCCTCAATGTATTTTATTACACGTGCATTCAAAACTCTTTCAGTTAGTTTAACCAACTTAGATGTAACAGAAATTGGCCTCACATTGTCAACTGTATACCCAAGTCCCTGTTTTTTAAGTATCGGAATTATTTTGGGAAGTTTCCAATCCGCCGGTATCCAAGAATTTTTAAAAGAGTAATTAACCATATTACAGAGTTCATATGGGGAAATGTCATATAGTACTTTTATCATTGCTGAGGTTACTCCATCTGGTCCAGGTGCTGTAGGAGGTAAGTGCCTCACTACACCCGCTAGTTCCGCTAATGCCACCTCATTGAACTCCTCCCCTGCAATTGGCTTTACTATGTGTCTTGGCATTGTTGATCTGAATCTTTCTTCTGTACCTTTAGCAACATTTTCTAATATTTCAGTGAGTTCGCTAGGCGATAGAATTGAAGAATCAATATTGTCTGATGGTGGTATCATTTTTCTCGAACGCAAAAATCTAAAAAGCGCTTTTCTGTTGTATGGTTTTGAAAGATAGCTGAATTTGTTAGTGTCATAGTCATCTTTTGCTTTGCGTACTGTACGTTTAAAATCTGCTGCCACGTATTTATAGTCACACCAGTTTTTTGGACATTGGTTGTGGATAAGTTGCTTCCACGCCGCTTTTCGTTTTCTATACCTACTCATACAATCAGCGTTCCACCAAGGGCTAAACGACCCGCCTGTGCCTGAAGTTATTGAAAAAGTTGACTATTTTATTGCTCTTCTCAATACCGCACACAGACTCGTAGCCCGAATGTCTTCCTGCATGTCCTTGCGAAGAACCAAAGTAGACTTTAAGTCTTTTTTGTAAACGCTCATAATTTACAAACGAGCCAATTTTACCAGTTAAAAATATCCCGGGAAAGTTAATATCGAAGCCAATAGGAAGGTGGTCGCTGTTTGTTGCGCAATCTAATGTTTTCCACGACGAAATGTTTAGTGAGAAGCTGAAAAAGGTCAGATCTATCGCCGACCTTGATTGTCTCCTAATAAACGTAACAGTGGGGAAATTTACACAAGATAAGTTATTATCAACAGTCCATTCCCACAAGCGCCTTCCATTTACATCTGTCTTAAAACCCCAAGACACGTGGTGTGAATTAAATTCACCAGTTAATGTTACATCCTTCCTGCAGGAAGCTAACATTGCATCTAAGCATCTTGTGTCCTGTACTCCTACCGTAAAGTATGCGTTAACAAAAGAAAAAGGGCAGCCTGGCAGAGTGATGTCTAATACCATAATTTCATAGTTAGAATCCGTGCACAGGTAGTTAATCTTTGCTCTATGACTAAATTTAGTTGATATAAAAATGGCAAGTCCACCACCTCTGCTAGGTCTGTCTAAACGAAATAAGCGATAATTTTTAGGTAAAATTTTTATCCATTTGTAAGCCAAGTTTCTTGTAAAGTAATAATATCTGGGGAAATTTGCGAAGAAATACACGATAAATCTGTGGTAGCTGACCCCATTGTTCGACAGTTCCACTGTAATACTTTTAAGGAGCCTATTTTGACACTATAAACCCGCCGCAGAGACTGCTTGATCCAAAAGATCTTTCTTCAAAAAGTCTTTTTTGGAGAGGTTCTCCAAAAAGTCTTTCTTTGATAAGTACTTTTAGATTTTGATTTCTGTGAAGACTTTTTCGACAGGGGAGATCTGGCACGCTTCAAGAAATTATGAGATTCCGCATCCATATCTGTGAATTCATCAGAGTCAACTGAAACGGGTTCTGGATCTGCCCGCAGTATCTTATTGGAGGGTCCTGCTTGAGGAGATGCGCATCGTGTAGGAGCTATCAGACTTTCTGTCCCTGCACACTTTGAAACCTCCAAATCTTGTGAAGTCTGATTTTTCATAGACAGTGAAGCAATGATTTGTGTCAACTGAGATGTTAACAATTCAGCCACGACTCCAATACTACTGCTGGAAAGACGCTTCATCGCCTTTTCCGTTGCCTTCTCTATAGTCTCTGCTATATATTTTGCTAACGATGCATCCGTGGCAGTGGTATGTCATGCTGTTACGCTTGCGTAACCTTTCGAGCGTTCTTGTAGTTCAGTCACAGCTTCCCTCCGGGAGCAACGCCTGCGTTCCACAATTTCCAGCAGCTTAACTTCTCGTTCTTTGGCCTCACAATCTACAGAGTCTGCAGGATGCGCTTCACGACATAAACAGCACTTCTCTTCCGTCGAGTTGCACTTACGGCTGTCGTGATTTTCTCCGCATAGTCGACATCTGGCAGTTGATCTGCACCCTTTCGCGCTGTGGCCATATCTCCAACAATTCAAGCACTGCAGTGGCTAGGGGGATAGAGGCTCTACCTTATAGATAAGAGGCCAAGCTTTAATTTCAGATGGTCTTATCGTTCCCGCAAAGGTTACTATCACCGATTCGGTAGGTGATTTTTTATTGTCAATCAGACGCGTGCACCTGTATACTGACACTGCGCCTGCTACCGAAAATAACTCAAGAATTTCTGCAGGGGTCAGGCTCGTATCTACACCGCGGACTATGCCTTTCGAACACGCAATATGCGCTGGAATAAACGGGCTCACCAGCTGCGTTGCAAATTCGGAACAATTGAGAAGCTCTCGGACGCACTCCTGATCGGCAGAGCAGCACAAAATACCACCACGACCGAAATGCCGGACCTCAGTGATCTTTTGAAAGCGTGTTGTGGCTTTCCGAAGCTCCATTTGAATCATCTTCGGGTTCTTCATGGGTATCGTACCTCCATTGGTCGGTACCAGAGCCTCGGGGACGTTGATAACCCCACTGCAAAGAAAAGAATCGGCCAATCTTTGGCCGGTATAGATGCTAGCCAAGAAGAAGGCCCTTGGCCAGGCGAAGAAACCGACATCTAAATAGCCTGAGTCGCTTGAACTCAGAAAATCATATGGCACAAACCACAAACAACTGCTAAAAAAGTACTAAAACCACAAATAAGCAAACGTTAAAATCAAGTGAAATCCCGCCGCCCGTCGTCCAAGCCATTCCAACCCATGAGCAGCAGCGCAGAACAGGAACAGGGGAACAGAAGCGTGGCTCAATGCAGTCGGTGGCCTGATCGCTTACACTTACAATTTGGGACAACCCCTTCTAAAACCGGTGGAACTGCCCACAAATCTGAGCGTTAGCCCCTTTTACACTGTAGCACGTGCAGGTTGGCCAGGACACCCTCAAGCTGATTGTATCAGCTTTTCCCCCCTGCTCTCCAACAACAATTTGCATAAATAAAAAAAATAAAAAAATAAATAAATATATATAAATTTCGGGAAATAATTGTGTTAATATGAGTAATAAAGCGTTCTAGAACAGCAAAATAACAACGAGGCGTCACACAATACGAATAGCGTAACGAGTGGATTGTTCAGTGCTCCAACCCATTACAATACCTTGTTTTTCTTCAGCTATTACCTGTGGCGTATACCCACTTCAGGCATTATTCCTCATCGTCGTCGGCCACTGCATGAACGAGTGGCACAAAATTCCTTGAAATTATGTAGCGGATTCCATCCCGTGAGATCACTCATTGTAGGGGCGTATATAAAATCGTGTCACTGATGACACGAGAAAGAAATGACAGGGGCAAATTTACATTCCCATTCGGTGCGCATAGTCCTGAAAAGGCCGACGCAAGTGGTTTCTCCACTTTGCGAGAAGCGGCCAACCTGCTTAGAGGTACATGTAGCCACAAACTTTCTCATGTGATTGGGAGCAAATGCATAAAAGCTATATGTGCAGTGGCGCCCACTGTTAGGGAGAACGCGACTCAGCGTGGCCACGCTACACGGAGTGCAGCCAGAGCGGCCGCACATCAAAGTGTATATAGCAGGGCATGCGCACAGAGACACATGAGGGATACTTTACACCGTATGCTTCATCTCCGCCCTGTAGTATACCAGGCGCCGGTCTTGCTTGTACCTAGAACAGCAAGAGGGGTGCGCTGGAGTGCGCCTGTGCCACTTCAGTTCGATGCGCAGCCACGCCGGCTGCACTGGCGCTCCACCGAGCGCTGCCACGCTGAGCCGTGTTCACCCTGACAGTGCACGCCACAGTACGTGCGTGCATAATTCATAGTGGCATTCATGCATCCCTATTGATAACACTTTGCATTATCACAAGTATGTCTGCAGCACCATTTCAGTGTATTTTTGCTGCCAACTGCGTGAATTTCAACAGTTGTCACACTGGTAATTTCTAATTGTCATCGAGCCACAGCGGGATGAACATTTACGAAAATTTACTCACTTCTGCATGGACTTGGCACAAAAGGGCCATTCACGGTAAACAAATATAAATGGTCCGATAGGGCTCTATTGCGATTGTAAATGCACCGTGCGTAGCCGGTCGTGTTTCTTTGCGCAATCGAATCCTTTAACATGCTGCAAGGGGTGGCATACTGTGGTCCATATGACAATTTTATACTTATGAAGCTCGAAATCACGAGGGTGAAGCACAGATACACAAAGGACAAACGTTCCCCGCCGTGGTGGTCTAGTGGCTAAACTATTCGGCTGCTGACCCACAAGTCGCGGGATCGAATCCCAGCTGCGGCGGCTGCATTTCCGATGGAGGCGGAAATGCTGTAGGCCCGTGTGCTCAGATTTGGGTGCACTGTAAAAAAACCACAGGTAGTCAAAATTTCCGGAGCACCCCCCCCCCCATTACGACGTCTCTCATAATCATACGGTGGTTTTGGGACATTACACTCAACATATCAATCAATCAAAGGACAAACGTTTCTTTTGTGTAAACATCTGTTTGTCTCTTCTTTTTGTGCTTCTGAAGCATGAACTAATAAAACTATAGCTGCGTTGGCAATTTGATGTTTCAGTGAAAGTCACTTTTACCCGCAGTCTCCTTCATAGTCGATGGATGTAAATTCTTATTGTTATTATTATTATTATTATTATTATTATTATTATTATTGTTGTTGTTGTTGTTGTTGTTGTTACTGTTGTTGTTGTTGTTGTTGTTGTTGTTGTTGTTGTTGTTGTTGTTGTTGTTGTTGTTGTTGTTGTTTGTTGTTGTTGTTGTTGTTGTTGTTGTTGTTGTTGTTGTTGTTGTTGTTGTTGTTGTTGTAACATACTGGTGTCCAGCGTTTACAACTTCATTGATAAGCAGTCTGACACTTCGCGGCTGCTGTTAGAAAGTGGATCAATGAATCAATGCTTCAGGCGCGCGTACACTCTAAAAAAAATATCGAGTAAAAAGGGTGTCTTTTTGTCCCACAACAATAATCGTCATCAGGCTTGCGTGCGCTTCCTTTCTTGAAAACTCGGCGCTGGCCACTTTCCTGTCGAGAATGCAATGTAACCCTGATAATGGGCATGTCGATCGTGACCGGAATGTACCGGGCGTGGGGCGATAGCGCAAGGATGGAACGCAATATAGATGACGATTATTGTTGTGGGACAAAAAGACACCCTTTTTACTCGCTGTTTCTTTTAGAGTGTATACTTGAATTTCCCAAGCCTTCCACTACAGCATAATTCTTGATAATGTGGTGGTTTTGGGACGTGAAACCCCAGCAGTAGTATTATACAAATAGAATCAATATTTGAAACTGCCAGTTTGTCGGTTGTGGGGTAAGGTAACATAAAAATTCACAATGAATGAGCTCATTCTACAGACATCCTCTGTAAGCAAACAGCACCATAAACTGAAAATAAATAAATATAAAGGAATGCCAGGTGACAGCGGTGTTATGTTCTCGCAAAGTGAGATATCAGTAAAAATTATAGCTCATGCTTTGGTCCTTCACGTACGCACTGTGGCACGTATCGGATATGCCGTCGATAATTCGGCGGCACGTTTTCACATTGTGTAGTTGCTAGGTGTCCGCACACATGAAGTGAAAGAAAAAAATCGTTGTTCAAAAAAAAAATATGGACCATCTCCCGGAAGGGAACCATGATGGGATGTGAAGCAGCCGGGTGAGCTCGCCCGGCTGAAACAGGCGTCGACGCAGGTGCTTTTACACGAATAAACGTTTCATTGAAACGCAAATACACGGGAGGTGGGCGGGGTTTCGTGTAAGTTTCATCGCATTTAAGCGGGATGGTTCAGTGCTCTCCTATAGTTGAGTACGAAGTACTCGAAATCGTTAAACATTTTTTTTTAACACGATCAACATGATAGAGCACCATGTACTCTAAATCGTTAACCACCTTTTCTAAACAAAGGAGTTGAAATTGTGTTTTCACTCGACGAGCAATCGAGCGTTGCGAGAAGTGCGCTGCGAGTAAGTTTGGGTGCCTCGAAGTGCACGCCCCCGATTATGGTGCTGCCAACGTTTGTACTGCTCCCTCCACTATTGTAGTGCCTGCAGCGTCTTGGCCAAGCTGTAGTACAGTACAGTGCACTAGAAGTTCTAGTACACCCTGGCTGTAGAGCTCACGTACCGGCTTTCTTCGGCATGTTATTATTATCTCGGCATATTATCTCGGCATGTTATCTTCGGCATATTATTCCTGGATCCTGAATTCCTCAGTTCCTAAAACCAGTCACGTAAAGATAGTGGGCCACTACGCTCCAGAGCGAAACCTGTATACAGTGGGAGTGATAATGGCGGCCGCCGCATATGACTTCACCATGAGTGGAGGAGCGGGCATCGAGGCACTCTAGAGTCTATTAACATTGCTCTAGACTAGAGTGGGCGGAGGAGCAACACCTCCTAGGTGTGTTGGGAGCAGCCAGCAGCTGCTTCAGATAAAGAAGAGAGTGACGCCAACGGGCCGCGGTGACTTGACCTACTTGGCATCATTCCAAGAACAGCGGCGGGGGGAACGTGGGGTGGCATGTTGGCACGGATACAAGGATGCACAGCGTTACACAGGCTAATCAAAGAGCAGCTCACATCTAAATAACATCAGATATCGCGGTTAAAGGCAGCCTGTTCAACCATTCACTTCCCTTCGCTGGAGCAACGCGAGATCAAGTGATAGCTTCCCCGTCTCCAGTAATGGGCTTAGCCCCCAATAAGCACGAAGCTCACTTTGCTGGTTTCAGCGGCCGTGCTTGCGATATAAGTTAGCTGCTAGCTAGAGGAGCCAAAGCAGGGGCTAGTTGAAGTAACAACTGTGACCGTCGTTAGCCCTCGATATCCGCTCACCTGTGCGTTATTTTCATGCGTCCCTTTCTTTGTGTGTGTGTGTGTTTGAGCTGGGCGCTGTGAGTGTTGAGCTGCGACAGTTGTCAGTTTGCGCTTGTCGGGTATGCATTCTTTTCTTTCTGTGCGTCCTCTGTTGAGCTGCACGCGATGAACGCCCGGTTTCATTTATCTGCGGCATGTATAGGAAGGATGTTTCAGCTCCGTTATAATGTTGTCGGCTACTTTGATGGGTTGTTGCCTTCCTAATTTTGTTGTAACGACGACGATAGGGGAGATTTACCCCATTTTGTGGCACAAACCCGTTTTATGGCAAACTGTGACGACGTTACGTGCCGGCAAGCCCAGCCCTAAAGTGTTTCGTGCCTAAAACACAAAGATTTTTCGGCTTCACAATAGGGGCCCTAATTGTTGACAAAAATTTTGAGCAACAGTGAAGCGAAAGACATTGCGTGTTGCTTGTTCACCTGTGTCGGTGTATTTATCATGGCCATGTTTTGACAGTGCGTGTTAATGATGAGTGAGATTTGATTACTCATGCGGTTATTGCACGACACCGCGCTTGCGTTTTTATTATTAAAATAGATAAATCTATTATTGTAGCCGCCACCTATTAGCAACGGCTACACTCTTTTAACTTGCTTATTAGAACAAAATAAAGTTTATATAACAAAAGAAAAAACACATTTTAGTGTTCGGATTGTTCGAAAGTTCTCGTCAACAGAGCCTGCTAATGTCTACGTGCTTCCTTCTTTTGTTTTTTTTTACATTTCGCTTTAGCAATTAAATAACCAACCCGCACTTCTTTATTCTATGCAACAACATAAAATACGACTGTATTGTTCATTTTCGCTCTTCACGTCTTTCCGTTGACGAAAACCACCGCTCACATGGGAGCTTCTTTAGTTTGTAGCAACAATATCATTGGTTATATTTCCGCGGATTTTGATGCGACCTTCTACGGGCGTCTTCACCGGTGAAATCTTAATGATGTAATCCTTGAGTACATCGAGATCCAGAGGTCCTAAAAGAAGAAAGAAGTAGAACAGGTCAATTTAATTCAAGTATCAACATTCGGTGCTGTTGTGGGCTTTTATATTGCGGCAAACAAGCGCTGCATGTTTTTATAGGAACATATTGTCCATTTCGTTACTCAATTTTGCGTGTGGATAGAAGCAAGAAAAACGAAAAGTTTTAAAGATACGCTCGATACACGTGGCAGCACATTGAATCTTTTAAATAGAGCATATTATGAAGATCTATATAGAACGAAAAAAAAATGATGTCATTACAAAGAAAAAAAAGTGGAGGGGGATATAGGAGGTACAACCTACCATAAGAAATTGACATTGATTCTAAACGTCAGAAGCTGATATTTATAACTTATTCTAAAGGCGTGTTTCTAAGCATTGTTTGAGGCCCGTGTGCTTAGATTTAGGTGCATGTTAAAGAACCCCAGGTGGTGAAAATTTCGGGAGACCTCTACGTTGGCATCTTTCATAATCATTCGTGGATTTGCGACATTAAACCCTAGAAAAATATAATAATAATAATAATAATAATAATAATAATAATAATAATAATAATATATATAATATATATACTATATATATAATTATTATTATTATTATTATTATTATTATTAGTATTATTATTATTATTATTATTATTATTATTATTATTATTATTATTATTATTATTATTATTATTATTATTATTATTATTTAAATACACCATTGGTTCGGACAACTGCCAAATGATGCTTGCTAAAGACGGTCTTCCATAGATGTGCTGCGCGGCATTTGCCCGTGAATACCATGTGAAATATGTGCGATATGCGTGAAACTTGCGCTGAAAACAGTATAAAATGCATCTCTATTCAAGGCTGCCATTACATCACTGCTCACGTACAATCCTTATTGCCATCACTGCATTATCACAGAACTGGGTAGCAGGCTATGAAGGCACTGAATGCGGCAAACTTCTCAGCCTTGCTGTCAGTCAAGTTTTCTCTGCCCCGACATGGTGGTCTAGTGGCTAAGGTACTCGGTTGCTGACCCGCAGGTCGCGGGATCAAATCCCGGCTGTGGCGGCTGCATTTCCGATAGAGGTGGAAACGTTGTAGGCCCATGTACTCAGATTTGGGTGCACGTTAAAGAACCCCAGGTGGTCAAAATTTCTTGAGCCCTCCACTACGGCGTCTCTCATAATCACATGGTGGTTTCGGGACGTTAAACCCCACAAATCACTCAATCAGTTTTATCTCTCATTTTCCATAAGAAGAGATATCGTAATAGTACACTGGGATAGAGTGACAATTAGCCACAATTTTTCAAGCCACTGAATGCAATGTTCAAGACCTTTGCGGAACTTCTTCACGAAAGTTTGTTTGCGACAAAAAAAAAGCTTTTCCTGTTTGCTTGATACAGAGAGCTTGGCACTTCCAGAGTTTCATCTTGATTGTGAAGTCAAGTCTTGACGCTTTTAGACCAAGTACTTTTAGACCACGCACTAACCACACGAATGAAGTCAGTGTTGTTTTTCATTGACGCGTCATTATGATATACATATTTAGCCCAATTGTGTCTGGACGTAAAGGGGGCCGAAATCCATAGTCTATGGACTTCTGTGCAAAAACTATCCCTTCAAATCGCAGCTGGAACACGTGGTTGGTCGGCAATAATGTGGTTTTCGGGGTAAAGCTATTCATCAGTTAGCATTGTTGCACGAATAAAATGAAAATTAGTAATCGGAGTGGGCTTCATCTTTTCGGGGAAATACATTTAAAGACTGACACAAGATTCCCACTAAGAGCCTTTCTCATTTGTCATGCCCAAAACATTCCTTGCGCAGCTCTACGAAGTATCATTTAGTGCCGTACTATCATGGGTTCGCAATTCGAGCATTCAATGATATCTGTGCATTCGTTGATATGTAAATGGACAAGCAAGTTTGGCTCGGCGAAAGAATGAAAGTTCACAATTGCAACTAAATCTCAGAAACTTTACAAGTGTACATTATGGGGTGTGATTGGGAGAGCTGCTCACGAAAAAAAAGGAATCAGTGACACCGTTGGGCCACCAACACAAACAGCGTATCTGGTAGACATTTATTGACCTGCTTTTACGTCACGGTGACCTCACCAGCCGAACCTAATGTATAGCTAATAATATGCTTATGTAGGCCCTACACATGATGGCAATATAACACACAAATAACTCAAAAAACACACACAACATAACACACTAAAAGATACTGGGAATCCGGCGTCACTGTTGTTTGGCTCACCACGAGGGTACCGAGCTGCGGTATCGTCTCCCTGGACACTCCGTGGAAGACGTCCGTCCGCGTGCGCTGCCCAACCCCTAGAGAGACTTGCTGCTGTTCTCTGTGCTGTGCACCAGCTTATTCTGACCGACAGGCCATGTCAACACGCTACCACATTGCCGTCTCTCACTCGATGCCAATTACGCCAATCAGCTGGACGCACGTGCACCGTGAGGTGAAAAGGACTTCACCGGGGGTGATAGCACCTCCACAATAATTAGGTTCATCACTAACAGGGGACCCTCCGTATTCAAAAAAGATTTGCCTAAAGCAGATAATGTACAAACACTAGATTTTGCGACAAACCGCAACGCGATAAAATATTGTACAGAAATCTCAAAAAGAGCCACGCAGCATGCTTTGTTAGAAAAAAGTGATACGCGTAGCACTGGAACATTCAAAAATCACAGCATATCTACGGAGTGAAGGATGATGAGTTGGACGAAGCGTCCGTCAGCCCGTCCACGCTTTCGTCCATCCATTTGTTCTTGCTTCCGTCCATCCTTCCATCCGTGCGTACGCCCATCCATACGTTCGTCCGTCCATGCGTCCGTCTGTCCGTCCGTCCACCCGAGCGTTCATCCGTGCGTCCATTTGTGCGTCCGTCCCTGCGTTCATTCGTGCGTTTGTCCATGCGTCCATCCGTGTGACAGACAGACAGACAGACAGACAGACTAGAAGACGGACAGACGTGGCCGTCGTCTGTCTAATTCACGGTTTGCCGATAAAACCCTCCGAAGCTTCGCCCTACTCATCATTCATTCCCTCCGTGGAGATTAATACATACATGCATACATACAGGTGACCACCGACCCACACCTTAAGGAGCTTCGTCCCTAAAAAGAGCCGAGCACATCAGACAACAAACAGAAGTAGCCGATGTCTTGGTTGGTGCTAGGAAAAAAGAAAGTTGGCCTAGCTAGGTGACCTAAGGGGTGGGATAAATAACTATGGTTACCGAGAGAAATGCAACAGATATTGAGAGAGAGGACCATAACTCACGCAGCTGAAGGCTGCAGTGAGTTATGGCCGTTGATGAAATAAAGCAGTTCGCAGCCATTACACGGAATCAGCTCATGTAAGATTTAGTAAATTGAAGACCGATGGGACAGGCATTCGTCCTGAAGAGGGCATGGAATATGCTGTTGTATATGATGATGATGATGATGATGATGATGATGATGATGAAAATCGCAGAGCAGACGAGCACATACGTACCTCCGTCGGTAACGTTTCTTGCCTTCTGGAATCCATCCCCACCTCTGGCAACGAAGTCGGTGGTGACGACTCTGTATACTCCGCACTCTTCCAGGGGCTTGTAGACAGGCACCGTACAGTTTGTGCAAAGTATTCTCACCCATACAACGCGATTTCCCGAAGGCGCCGTCAAATTGTATAGAACTCTTATGCCTTAGGGACAAGAGAAACGTCACTTTTTAGTCGACAGCGCACACAAATCGAATTTAAGAATTTGGCATTTTCAAACGCTATCCCGAACACCACGCATTTGTAAATTTGAGAAGAAACTATGAAGCATCGTTTCTTATCTGCAAATAGAGTACGGTTGTACAGAGTAGCGGCAAACCATACACTTGGTTCTCGGTTGAGTTGAGTTGAATGAAACTTTATTGGCCCAACGGTTGTACCCGGGGGCTAAGCTGCCAGAGATCCACCATTCGAGAAACATCTTTCGAGGTCTCGGTTAAACTACACCTAAATTTGTAAAAACAATTTTGTAGCTGTTCCTTGCATAAACACTGAGCGTGGTGTTACAGGCTGTCTTTACGTAACAGAAAATCGCATTATTAAAACAACATGCAACAGCAAATTTTCAGTTGCTTACAACTGCAAATAAGAAAACTACGCTATATTGCATTGCAAATTTTAACGAATGGAGGACGGGGCAATGTCCGAAACGTTTGGGCTTGTAGTATCGCAGGTGCGATATGTATACACCATGAACTTACCAGAAACTTGCAAAAATTCTCCTTTTTTATTGATGTAGCTGTAATTCCTGACAGAGTGCTCAAACATTGCCTTAAGTTCATAGCCATAAAGCGTCACAATGACGATCGTTTGTCCGAATGGTGCTGTCTGCATGATGTCACCGAGAGTGATGTCTGGAAAAAGTGATTGTGTGCACATATAAGCAATTAGGTTCAGAAAGCTCATCCTTACCAGAGTGACATTTCTGGAAGACAACAACAACAACAACAACAACAACAACAATAATAATAATAATAATAATAATAATAATAATAATAATAATAATAATATAATAATAATAATAATACGGTAACAATATTATTGTTTTTATTATTACGCTTAGCCGATCATACATCCTATGTGACATTACTGCGTAATCTATCGTCGACTGCAGCCTTCCCACCTCCCATGTTATCTGCCCTTCGCGTTTCTCGGTGCTGTTGCAAATGATTAAATCGTGCCGTTCACACATATCCATTAGCATTCTGCCTGTTGGGTCAGTATATTCATCCATATCTTCTATGCGCGCATTCCTATCTCCTAATATAATTACCTCGCACTCTTCTCCTAGTTCGTCAATGTCATTTCCTATGCACTGCACCACTTGTCGATTTTCCTCCCTGGGTTTTGCCCCTGTCCACAAGCATACAAAAGCCAGGAGCGTGATTGGCCCTGCCACTTTGCCTTCTAGCCATAAATGTTCTTTGCACTCCTGCTTGACCCTTTGCCAGTCTGTACTTTTATGAATGAATGCCCCAATACCACCCCCCTTTCTGCTGCCTTATGTTCTATTACAATTTTCCACGCGTAGCCCGGATTTTCAGGAGGTTGTTCCATGTCCCTAAGATGTGTTTCTACAAAACCATATACCATCGGCCTCTCCTCCCTTAGCTGTTCTTCTATCTCTTCCCACTTCAGCATATTCCTTACACCCTTCATGTTAATCTATACCTACGTCTAAATTGGCTCGGCCCTCGTGGCTACGTCGATTTCTGCCCCGGACTCTACCTATCTTAGATACTGGTGCCACTTTAGAATCGTATCTGTCTATACCACCTGTCAACGCTTTGGGTGGCGGCGCGCCATCTAGTAAGTGTTCAATTAAAATTCATTTTTTATTTAGCAAAAAAAAAACTGGAAGGTCGCCAAGGCAAAAAGCCGTGAGAACGTCTTGCAAAGGCCCTGAGGACCTGTACATACACGTGGCAGTAGCACAGAAATGATGACAAGTACATAACATGCAAATACAATATAAAACATGAACAATACCTACTTTCAAAATGACTTCCCAACTAATTATTTTACACCTATTATAAATATAAAAAACAGTTTTCCAAAAATTAATATACACCATGCATGGCCATCAAATACATTGACACTTATAGGCTTAAAAAAACGAACACACATATATACAGTTAGGTGAAACGCACATACATTCATATCGCTAATACAACGCAAGGTAAAAAGATGTAACATGATAGAATTTATTGGTACTAGACTTAACTATGAAAAAAATTACATCCACTGTTAGAATAGTTTCTGCGCATGTTATTATGAAGTCGGAGAGCAGAAATGTAAGTGAAGTTGTTTCTTGTTTTAGGTGATTGAGATTTCGTGCGCGTAAAGTGTTGTGGGAACGTTGTAGCCCAAGGATTGGCATTTATATGTAGTGCGGAAACGTGGTACGAAATCACCAGATAATTACTGGAGAGGCAACCGGTGCGGCGACCGCAGAAGTGTGCACACTTGCAGCACTGGTGTACACGCCGGCCACCACCGTTCGCCAAGCCGCGAGCAAAACAAGAAGCTTCTGAAACGACTCACATCAACGCAAACTGTCTTGTGCGCACCTAGCGATGGCTTAATTGCAATGTAATTTTGTATTGCGGTAAAACATATGCACTTTATCGATTTCAAGGTGAGTGAAGGCGTATTATTTGGTTTGAATACACGAAAAAAAATGACAAAGCTTGCATTAAGTTGAGCGAGTTTAAAAACGGCGAAAAACGAACGTTTCTGGAGTCCAACATTGTTGCTTCTGGATTGTTTTAAGCTTTAGCTAGATGATGTTAGCTTGAGTTTTGTTCAGTTCTCATCGTAGAGGTTTGAGTTAACCAAGAGAGAGTCGCAGCCACGACACGGATTTCCGAATTCCAGAGACAGAAACTTTGTTGTAGGCCCGTGTGCTCAGATTTGGGCGCACGTTAAAGAACCCCAGGTGGTCTAAATTTCCGGAGCCCTCCACTACGGCATCTCTCATAATCATATAGTGGTTTTGGGACGTTAAACCCCACATATCAATCAATCAGAGACAGAAACTTGAACTAAAACTGAGCGCTCGCACCTCTCATAGATCTATGGGCACGTCGAAGTTGGCGTAAGCTTTCAATCGCTTTGGAATCTTCTCGCAGCCGTCTTTGCTTTTCCCGTTCCCTAGAGCTCGCTCACCGCCATCGCTTCGCATCCATTTGTTGGGCCAACTGTTGCCTTTTTCATTGTTAGTTTACATGTTATGGGTTGGGGGATTCACCCAGCTTCTGTGGCAGATGCCCATTTATGTTGATGATGATAGTTCTCAAGTCACATGTTTTATCCCGAGCTTTATAGCTTCATTTTTAAAAGCACAGAGTCGCCAAGGAAATAGAGAAGGCACAGTCTGACAAGTGCCACCTAAGGGGGCACAACACCTGTTTGCTCCTTCGTGTATTTGGAAACATAGAGGAAATGAAGATAGGCGGAAAGAAAGGGTGAAGATAAAACTGGAAGCCATTTATAGGATGTGTGTTTGTAAAAGCGAAGGGTTACCGCAATACATGTTTTTGCCTAGCGTGTATTAGTGCGACACATATAGGAAACACGCCACAGACGTAAAGAAAGGTAGGCGCCAAGGTGAGCGCCTACGTTTCTTTACGCATATCTCGTCTTTCCGTCCTATATGTACCGCGCTAAAACACGATAAGTCTATGGAAGACCAATTCGGCTGAGCTACAACACTTCTGAACATGTTTGTATTGCGGTGAAGCTTCTATGCGTGATAAAATTATATAGTTTTAGCGCAGCCCAGCTTGAGCGTGAAAATGCTATATGGTCAAGAAGGGGAAAAACAGACGACAATGTCAGCGCTGGCACTGTCACGCTCACACTGTTGTCTGTTTTTTTTTCCTTCTTGACTGTAGAGCATCTTTTCTTCACGCTCAAACTGAGCTTCGCCAAAGCAATGTCATTTTATCATGCACCAACTCAACCTGTCAGCAATGATTTTATGCTGTGTATTCGTAAAGGGCTGCGACTCCCGCTATCAACCACACCCCTACAAAAAATGGCTTACTTCCTTGTGCAATAGGCGCTCTGATGGTGCCTCCATTTAGCACGGCTCCGTTCACGTCTGACCACTTTGTAGGAGTAGAGACGCTCTTGTCAACGTAGTACGAGAAGTACGCATCCGTCATCAGGTTGCCTTGGTTACACTCGCGCAAGCGGCAGATGTTTCCGTCCTGCTCGAGCAGCACTTTCGTGTAACCAATGACTTCGGCTATCGATCTGTTGATCAAGGGCTCGTACTCGAGGGTAATGTTCAAAACTTCTTCATCTGAAGACAGAGGGGAGAAACAGTTTTCAAACACCTAGTAGATTCCCTCGCATTGAAATAATTACAGTAGTTTGCTGGGCGATGATCTGCACAACAGGCAGTTAGCATACAAGCAATCAAAATTCAAGCGTCAAGTGGAAGAAAGACAAGTTGAGAAACAAGCACGATAAGGATCACCAAGTGGTACACACAGGCCAAAGATTTTGATTGTCTTTTGATTATTATTTCTAGGAAAAATCGGTATCAAGTAATACATATCTAACTTCTTCAGAAAGACGCAAAAATATTTTATGAGCTTGGCAATCACTATCTCATTTAAAATATCACGGTGCTTCAGGATCATTAGATGCCGAAGGCGTATCAGATTTTTATAGTGTCTTCTAACTCTGTGTTAAATTCTGAGCTTTCACAGCTCCTTTATAGCAACAATACCAAAACATTCATGCACTTGAGCATTGTGGTTTAAGTCATGTTCTCAATAATAACTTGCACATTCACTCGTGTGCAGTTCATTAACTTGTACAGGCAGCCAAAATTTCCACCAACCAACAAATAGTGTTTTCCTTGCAACAAACGTATGCTTACGAGTGCTACGAACCCATCTTAAAAGCGCATGTATTTTTTTTGAGTTGGCTGGTTTATGCTTTTGCAGCTTGTAAACGCGTGTGGTAAACATCTAATACCTTCTTCAACCGATCCATTAATGAGAATGGGGTTCCCAGTCCAGTTCGTGATGTTTCCATTTGAGTCGAATGTCACTTGAAGGAATCCGAGATACTTTCCGAACCAAAGTCTTGGACAACGAGAGCTTTACCTTTGCCGCTAGTTTTGTTCACTACTGTTGGATAGTCACCCTCGATCTTGTCTCCACCAGGAGACTTATCGCCTAGAATACAAAGACAGTGAAGGTGTTTTACTGCTGGGCACCGGTCAAGAACAACAATGGCGATCAATCAATGAAACAATCAATTGTTCAAACAATATTGTAATAGTAAAAAGTAATTTTTATTTTATTCAAGTGCAAAAGAATACTACACTTTGAAAAGAAAGGACTAAAAGCATTCACACCTGAAGATTTCCTCCCACCTGAAACAACATTTAGCATGGTAGCAATGATAACAAAACGGAATGTTATAATAATAATAATAATAATAATAATAATAATAATAATAATAATAATAATAATAATAATAATAATAATAATAATAATAATAATAATAATAATACCATTATTATTATTATTATTATTATCATCATTATTATTATTATTATTATTATTATTATTATTATTATTATTATTATTATTATTATTATTATTATTATTATTATTATTATTTAAAGCATTCAAGGACAACCGTACGGGCCTATATTGTTGGTAAACGCGAAACTTAAGAACATCATAATTATCTATGAAATAAAAACAGTCCACAGCAGTAAATACGAACAAAGACGAAGAAAATGTAAAAGGAACAAAAGTCAGAACCAGAAAGTACATACATACAGAAAGTACATACGATCAAGCGCGGCCAGGCGCCACGTCGCTCGAGCCTACGATCGGGTGCCTGCGGCTGCGTTCCTTGTTCCATCCTCAGGGTTGCGGTCAAGTAGCCGGCGGTTACTTTTATTTTATTTTATTAGATTTACCTCTTGTTCCGCAACTGTTTTAGTGCATTGATAAGTGTAACTTCTTCTTATTTCATGTCTGTTTCTTCTCCGGGCCAGAGGCCTGCCCTCTGGTCAGCCTCTGTTCCCCCTCAAGATCTTCCTCTGGAGTTGTTTCTCCGCAATGGAACCCGTAGCGTTCCTGTCGCTTTGGTGCCGACCACCGGTGGGTACATCCGCATGAAAAACCCCAAGACAATCCAAACGGAACTTCGTGCGATCACTCCCCACTCTCTACTGATAACAGAGGTTCGTCAGTTTGGACGCGGGGGGATACTATGCTGCTCACCAGACAAGGCCTGCATCCAAGACCTTCTGAAGTGCACTACTTTTGCATCACATCCGGTGAGCTCTTTTATCCCACCTCATCTAGCTTGCTGCAAAGGATTGGTTCGAGGGGTAGACGCAAGTCTAAGCGCAGCAGAAGTCTTGGACATCTTTTCCCCAGCAGGTGTTATTTCTGTTTACCGCTGTACCAAACAGGAAAACCAACAGAAAGTTCCCACTGAAACTGTAATTGCCACATTCGCTGGTACAGATCGCCCTTCGGAGATCAAGGCATGGCCGCTTATCTATAAGGTCGAACCTTTGGCTCCCCGTCCGCTGCAATGTGCTAAATGTTGGCGCTTTGGACACAGTACTAAAGGTTGTCGATCGGAGACTCGATGCCGCATATGCGGAGCCGTATACGGGGCTGGTCATAGTACTGCTGAGTGTCAATCAGACAATAAGACATGCTGTTTGTGCAAGGCAAATCACGCTGCAGACGATCCTAACTGCCCTGCAAGATCAAAGGAACTTCAGGTGATTGAAATCATTGAAAGGAGACGATGCTCTCGTAGAGAAGCAATTGCAGAAATTCAAAGCAGGAGTCAGGGTTATGCCGGTATAGCAGCTCGTCCACCTCTTTCTATGGATGCATCACTTTCTCAGTCCATTTCTGCTATGGTAGAAAAGGCCGTAGAAAAAGTATTAGAAAAATTTTTACTCAATCTGTCCGACTCACTCAATAGTATTATGGATTCACAGATGTCGGGTGCATGTGATCGAATAACTAAGCGTATCCAACCTCCTAGTGCCTCAATTAGTAAACCTGCCGAACATCCGTCAGATGTCTCTATCAATAACGAGGCAATGCTTTCCAGTCCTAACACAACTGAGCAGGAAGGTATATCTGATTCAGAATCAATAATTAATCGGGATGTAGATATGGATGCTCGCCTTTTAAAACGCACCAGATCACCCACTAGCAAACTTAATAGTTCTTCTCATCCGAAAACAAAAAGAGTGTGAAGGAACCTATGACTAAAGCGGACTTCTTAAAAGATAGTATCTTAGATCAAGCAGTTACTACTGCTTGCTTATCATCATAGGGTACCTTAGAGTACTTCAGTGGAACTGCCGTTCAATTCTCTCTGCAACTACAGACTTATTATACCTAATTTCTCAACAATCTCCAGATGTCATAATTTTACAAGAAACTTGGCTGTCTGCTGATCAAAACTTCTATCTAAAGGACTATCAGTGCTTTCGACTGGACCGAGACTCACGTGGTGGAGGATTAATGTTTTTCATTTCATCCAAAATTTGCCATAAAGCACACTTAGTTTACCAATAAATATCACACGATTATGAAGTATTGGTTCTGGAAATTCACTTTCCCGGATGCGCGCCACTATCTATAGTCAACAACTACTTTCCGGCTGGAATACAAGATGAAAGAGCCCTTGACGTGACTGCGAGTTTTTGCAGAAACAGTATGCTATTTGCGGGAGACTTCAATTCCCATCACGTTTCATGGGGATTCCGCACTGATTCATCAGGAAAACGGTTGTGGGACTGGACTAACCGGAATAACCTTATTTGTTGGAACTCCAGAGTTCCGACATTCGTTCGATGTAATTCAAGGTCCGTCTTAGACTTGACATTTGCTAGCTCAAGTGTGACAATATCGTCTTGGACTGTTCTTGATACTGCTACAAGTAGTGATCACTGCCCCCTGGTATTTGAAGTCAGCGTTCCTTTAGTGACGGTAGATCGCCAGGTGCAAAGTTTTGTAAACTACTCTAAATTTAAAAAGAACTTACAGTCAACGCTGTCTTCCTTGCCCAATATGGAAACAAATATGAAAGCTATGAGCCTTTGTTCCACCCTAAAGTGTACAATTAAAAAATCACAGTTCACTATATCTTTAACAAAGGGAAAATTCATATCTGCCTGGTGGAATGCGGATTGCGCCAGAGATTATAGACGCCGCAACGCTGCATGGAAAAAACTCCTCACCAACCAATGTCCGACTAATTGGAGAAATTATTTATTTGCTAAAGCTACCTTTAGGAGAACAGTTTCATTAGCGAAAGACGATTATGAAGA
This sequence comes from Rhipicephalus annulatus, assembly GCA_013436015.1. Lineage (NCBI taxonomy): Eukaryota > Metazoa > Arthropoda > Arachnida > Ixodida > Ixodidae > Rhipicephalus > Rhipicephalus annulatus. The sequence goes on along the minus strand of WOVY01015437.1, from coordinate 6,018 downwards.
AAAACGGTACACCTACTTATCCAAGAGTGGCAACAAGAAAGCTCTATTCAGATTTCTCCGTAATCGTAAAGCTATTACAGCACGCGTAAATATTGACTCAGTTATTTTTTCTTCGACTGATTTGGAAAATACATTAACGGAAATTGCAATAGAATTGGAGAAGAGATTTACATCACAAATCAAAATAAAGTGCGCAAAACCGTCATTCGTAAATGATTTTATTAAAGTAAGTAGGGATGAACTTGCGCACGTCGTTCGTATTCTGCCAAACACAGGTCCTGGACCAGATGGCGTCACTTCGGAAAAGTTAAAAATATTATTCGACATCTCTCCTGAAGACCTCCTTAACGTTGTCAACTATTCACTTGAAAATAGTTGGATACCTCCTGACTGGAGACTTGCAAAAATAATACCGCTTCTTAAAAACAGGGACTAGGAATGCAGACAGATAACATTAGGCCAATCGCTTTAACATCACACGTAGTTAAGTTAATAGAAAGAATACTTTACATTAGAGTTACGAAGTTCATAACAGATAATGCGATACTCAGTGCGTGCCAGATTGGATTTAGACCAGGTTACTCTATATGGTGGGCGCATGTTGATTAGAGGCTCGTATAAAGCTTGCTCGGCACAGACGACAATATGCGGCCCTAGTAACCCTTGATTTAGCCAAGGCATATGACAGTGTTGAACATGCTATTCTTATCAATGTCCTAAAAGAGCTTACGTTCCCGCAGTACATCACAAATTGGCTATACGAATTTTTTAAAAGACAGAAAATTTTATTGCTTCCAACGAGGTATTTCCACGCCGAAGTATAGCCAAACGAGAGGTGTTCCTCAAGGCTCTGTTCTATCGCCTGTGCTATTTAACATTTTGTTAAGTTCAATACCACAGAGTGATAAGGTACACGTATATGTATATGCAGATGATATCGCGTTCTTTGCATCTGACAACGATATTTGTTCACTAAATTCGACTTTACAGTGTTATTTGGCAACATTGGAAACCTGGTTTCAGAAATTCATATGAACCTGAACGTAACTAAAAGTGCTATAATAGTTTTTCGTTGGACGCACCAGTTACTATTTTTCTTCAGTACCATCAGGAAATAATACCCCAGGTTAAACTGTATTATATATCTGGGTGTACTGTACGATCAAAAAACTGAGCTGGCGTGACCACATTGAATATATTAAAATTAAGGCTACACGCGCTGTTGGAATGATAAGTAGGCTTAGCCGCCTCCGTTCCGGTCTTCGCAGAGATACGATGATCATGATTTATCGCATGTACGTTCGTCCGATTCTTGAATTCGGATGTGTACTATTCTCTGGTGGACCAGCATACAAACTAACCCCCTCATTCTCTTAGAGCGGGAAGCCCTACGCAGTTGTTTAGGTGTGCCAAAATTCACAGCTAACAATGTTTTGTATCAAGAAGCTCGGATACCCACCCTTGCTTGCAGATTTCGTATTTTAACAGTAAACACCTATTTAAAAATTTTCTGAATCCACTTAAGAAGGCGACAGTTTGTATTCTTACCGAGCCTGGTGTCTTCTTCAATGAGCATTGGTCCCGTGTATATTAAACCCCAAGTGCTATTTGTTCAAACACTTCTAGATGCTTTAAATGTTAATATATTCGAGATCCACCATCTGTCAAACCAATCGGCCAAGTGCCAAATAGAATTTGACGATATCTTCCCCATGAACGCTAAACACTTGCCCTCTAAATATTTGATTGGTTTATTAGAACAACACCTGTCTCAATAGGTACTCATACAGTAATTGCACCGGAATGCATCTATTGAGTGGCGAGACGGCAGGTGTGGGTATTTTTTCTCCTCAATTTCTATTCTGGTCTATTTTCATACGCCTCTCAGCTTATACACCCAATATTTGAAGGCGGAATTATACGGCCCGTTATACTAGCTCATTCGTAAACTTCCTGCGATCATCGGACAGCTTGTGATAGTGACTGTACTCGTATTCCCTTGTGTGTCATTCTGATCATCGTCGTCGACATCAGCAGTACTAGAGACTGTTAAATCATTAATCCCAGCAAACATTCGTCTAGTGCGAATTTATATGGGTTGCCAGGCCATCGTAGTATATTTATAAACGAGATGGCTGACAAACTTGCGCGAACATCTCTTGATCTTCCGCATTGTGCAACTCATGCCTCCTACAGCTTATGTAACAGCAGCGAGGTTTAGAAAACTTTCCCTTCTTGAAGACTCATCAAAACCATTATACCGAATCCAGATTTCTCGCACCTGCAATTCACATGAATAATAAATGGTGTCCCACGCGTAAATTGGAAGTCTTGGTAACAAAATTACGTTTGCCGTGTACCACCTCTTAATTTCTACTTAAACAGGTCTGGTCTGGTGCCATCCCCTCTGTGCTCAAGCTGTAACGAACCTGAACATATCGACCATTTTCTTATCACATGTCACCGATTCAAAAATCGAAGAAAAAACTGCTTCGAAATTTTATTCAGAAAATTAGGAATATCACTTAATACTCCCAATATTTTGTCTTTTGGGGCCATTTCATTGGGACATAGTGACAGGAACATCTGCGGGGCTCTCTGCGAATTCATATATAACACAAGAAGCTTACCTTGCTGAGTCAGCCATCAGCTCTCGAATTTTACTAGTCACACTACCACTTATTATTTAGCTGATACACTGCAATGATTCAACTTTCAGGAGAATTTCATATAACGATTCCACCACAGTATTCAACAAATTCTATTATTTCTCCCCCCCCCTTTTTTTTTACATTGCGCCAAATTATTTTCACAGTCAAAACACAGTAATCATATTCCCCTAATCTAGAAAATCTATAGGTATTTACTTGCATTAACCACCGGCTTCTTGGCCAATCCCCCTTAGTGGGTGAGAGCCACAAAGAAAGGAACAAGCAAGCAAGCAAGCAGAACCACAGGAAAAGATGTTAACAAAACACAATAATAATGGAAAGATAATGACAGATAAAGTCGACATACCAGAAACAACTATTGGCTCAAGGACGATAACTTGTAGGCTCTTACGTGCCAAAAGCTTGATAACATAATGAGGCACGCCATTTCAAAGTGCTCCGAGAATTGTTAGACCCTTCAGTTCTTTAACGTCCACGTATACATGGTGCACTATACACGGCTCTTTGTACCATTAAGGCTCCTTTGAAGTGTGACCGCTGTGGCCAGGATCGAAACCGTGACCATGCAAGCAGCCGAGCACTGTTACCACCATATCACCACCACCATACCATTTTGTCATTACCCACCATATCAGTGGTAATGACAAAAAAGGATAACACAACATTAACAGAAGACGAGAATATGATAAAACTGTGTAAAATTCTAAAAATAATTAGTGCAAGTTTGGACAAACGTTGAGTATAATGGAAATAGGTATTATAAAGCACTGTTTTTTTGCAGACGGTTGAATGTTGGCAGATGCGGCAGTTCATGAGAATGTATGTACTTTCTAGAATCCTACGTGGGTACGAAGCAATGACAATGTGCATGAGACGGTTAATCTAGCAAAGGGGGAACTTCTGTCTTCATTCGAGAAGAACACTTTATGCCATATAGTGAATGAATTTGGTATGGCTGACAAACTATAGTTCTACGCGATCATTCTACCGCGATCATATTTTCTCACTACATCTCCCTCAAAAGCTACAAATATATTTGTAGCTTTTGAGGGAGATGTAGTGAGAAAATATGATCGCGTAGAATGAAGAGGGATCCATATCTAAAAAGAAAATTTCACATATGTGAAGGGCGGTCACGCCCTCTGTCACCGCTGATGATGCCCATGGCGAGGGCCACTAGAAAAAATCAATTTCAAAGACGAACGCATCGTAATAGGCAGTATATAAACAAAAATATGCCGTGTCTGATGCTCACCATGATACAAAAACGTATTCGGTGCCCTCCGACAACTATGTCCACTTCCTCTACCTCAGCTTGCAATTTTCATTTCATTCACGGGAATAGCCGATGTGAGTGATGGCAATCACAATTTTAGTGCCGTTCTCCGCAAGGTCTCTGGATTCATTCCGGATGCTTCATATCATGCTGAATGTGACGTTACCTGAAACACGATTGTATGCTCGTATAAAATTGTACATGTACCATTCTCTTGCTCTATGTCTACCTATACAACAATGCATGCACATGGCCGTTGCGAAGGCGTGGCAATTTTCAAGCCCCCTTCCGAAAATTCAGTTTTACAAACCGTATATATATATATATATATATATATATATATATCACCAACAAAGACGCGATGTACGGAAATACGGGCAGGTAGAGCGAGTTAGAAGAGAAAAAAGAACAGCCTGTTCAAATGACGATATACTCCTTTTTCGATTTTCGGCTTTTCTTCTATATTTTTTTCAGCCCAAAATTACGTTTTGTTTGAAAAACCATTAGCCTTTTAGTTAAGATCCTGCCGCCCGGTTCTTGGCTGATCCCCCTTTGTGGGTGTGCGCCAGAGTATCAAGGATCATCATCATCATCATCAAATGACGAATGTCGGCTCTTGTTCTCTGTTTGATTCCTGACTATGGCGCAGTCTCAAACGTGAACGCTATGGCTGAAGCCACCGGTACGTGCCCTCACGTGTCGTCTGCAGCGCGGGCTTCTCTATCAAGGAACGCTCTTCACGCTTCCTAGGCGATGAGGATTTGACCGCTGCTTTAGCTGCCCATCGAACCACCAGAGCACGGGTCTATGCCTCGCCTGTGGTTCTAAGTCACAACCTCATAACCTGCACCCATGCCACCACTTCACGACAAGGATTCACACGGGTTGCCTGTCCTCTACCAACAATCTCGCCAACAATCTCGCCGGCATGAGTGCTACAACCACTTTTATCGGAGAACCCTAATCCCTGACTTTTCGGGCATCGCATTGACAGCGCAGTGGACCTGCGGCGTACCATCACGATACTCCACGTCGAGATTAACGAACTGACAGCGTCGACCTCTGAGCGAGCTCCTACCATGCTGCCAGCATTGCGCGACATTACGCAGTGTGGGTGTAATTGCTTCGTACGACCTTGAGGCCAGCCCACCCGAGCAAGGCACAGAAGATTCGGTTTTCTCTCATACAGCTCTCACACCATCTCGGCGGCTTGATTCACGTCGGTTGATTGATTTGATATGTGGGGTTTAACGTCCCAAAACCACTATATGATTATGAGAGACGCCCCGTAGTGGAGGGCTCCGGAAATTTCGACCACCTGGGGTTCTTTAACGTGCACCCAAATCTGAGCACATGGGCCTACAACATTTCCGCCTCTATCGTAAATGCAGCCGCCACAGACGGGATTCGATCCCGCGAAATGCGGGTCAGCAGCAAAGTACATTAGCCACTAGACCACCGCGGCGGGGCGATTCACGTCGGTGATCTCTGCATTGTCACCTCCCTCTCCCCCATCACCGGCTTGTTTGAAACTACCCGAATTCCACGTTTCCCGAACAAACAATGGACAGGTGGGGGTGGCAATCGTCGAAGCGCTAAAACACTGCGTGAGGTTTTAGACGGAGACTTAAATAGACCGTGACCGTGGCCATAGACCACCTTTGAAGAGGGTGCAAGGCGGGGTAACGGTGTGAAGGCATGCAGCAGCTGTCCTGGGCGGAGTGGAGCTCTAGGCTCATAGCAGCCTTCGGCAGAATTCCCAGCGCCTTGAGCGAGTCCTGAGACGTTCACTGAGAACGGAGATTAGTATTTCGAGTATTCGCACCGCCTTGAGGTGCGATGATTCGTTGCTGCTCATCAACAGAATACATCGAGGAGTTTCTTGCTGCGGACCCTGACCGCAGGGGCCGCCAGTTCTCCTTTGCAGGTCTCAGACTCTGCATCGGTTTCAACCCAAGAATACCGCTACCAAACGTTTTTATGAGATACTGCTCTCACGCTCGTTGTTGACCGAGGGACATGGAGGCGCTCACCCTTATCGTGCCAGACACAAGTGAACCCTACCAGACC